>BCKH01000002.1:1836286-1898513 GCA_001600555.1 Albophoma yamanashiensis
GATGTCGCGAACGCTAACCAGGCCCGCGACCTCGGTGACGTCGCCAATGCCAACCAGGCTCGTGACCTCGGTGACGTCGCCAATGCCAACCGGGCTCGCCGCAACCTCGGCGAATGAATAGGTCTAAGGGGTTGTGATGTGTATCGTGTGGAATGAGAGACGGGATTAAGCTTGCTTTAGTTCAATTCTCTATTTCGGAATATAATTTGTAAACGTTCAGCCGTAGCGTCGTGTCGTGTGTTTACGGCTAGAAGTTGGAGGCTATCGGTCAAGCCGCAATGGTTTTCTCATCCAGACTTGATCAAAGAGTGTATATTCAGCCTGGTGATACTGGTGCGGATCACCGCATCGCGGCGGTCTGATTCGCTCTCACAGTCGCCGCCTGGAACAGATCAAGTCGCGCTCATGGTAGCGCCACGCTACGCACCAAACTGTCGAGATAATCTCAGCCACAGATCACCCTCGGGTTTTGAAGGGGGCAGGTCGGAGGGGATGGCATTGTATAAAGGCAGAACAGCCTGAAAAGGACCTTCCTTCCCAGATAGTACCTTCCCTTCCTTCATCTAACTGCTTGCTAGAGTACTTAAATCTAGCCCATCCTCGATCTCAACAGTTCATACAGCTTGCACAATTCCCCAACGACAACAGAGTTCCGCCTCATGTCCATTGGCAACGGATATCGACATGAATCATGAACGGCAAGCAAAGGTCCAACGGGGAAATATCCGCACAGGTTCGACGCCTCCCGGTCGCGCATGCACGGCGCGATATTTCCTTTCGACTCCAAGACTCGGAATATTTGCACACCTTCTTCAAGAGTCGTTTCCGCAGTGGCTTTACCTACTTGTTGTGGAGTAAGGATACCTGAAACACGGCTTCTACTTCCCAAGTGTGTAACGTTACGCATGGTGTACTACCCTGACATTGTTCTGTATTCTGATTGGGTGTTTCCGTCGAAACACTGTCCATAAATCCCCGGTGCAAGGAAGGGTTCATCTGTTGACCGGCGTGCAAGTGAATACAAACACCAGAATTGCATACCACCTCTGGCACCCGACCGTAGCAAGATCACCACCCAACAAAATTGTCTGGTGTCATGCACCATGATATCATTTCAACTCCGTCATGAAACCTGCCCTTGGAGGGCGCGCCACCTAATCCGTAATAACTGCGCAGTAACAACTTCTCAAGTTGCTTAATCTGCCAACCATAATCCTTACGCTAAACCTCTGCTTGTGGTGTGGAAATATCCAACTTCGTTTTCGCCATCCTAGGAATGTCTCGATGCTATATGATGAATTCGTAGCTCGTAGAATGTCGTTCAACTTATAAAGAAACGCTAATTACAAAAACCAGGCTGACTATTCTTTGATGACATGCCAAAAATGGAATTGGTGAGAGCATTCATCCACAAAGTTCCCTTACTTTACATCACTATCACTTGAGCTCGAGAAACCCGCATCCCCATCCGAACACTGCGCCATGTCTTTTAGCTTTCTTTTAAGAAAGCCCAGGCAGTCCTCGACCTCGGCGTCTTCGGTCTCGAAGAATCCAAAGCGTACACCATAATTGTACAGCTGCTGCAATTCCGATACCATCATTTCGGCCTTGTGCGCCACACAGCATCCGGCATGTTTTTTATTGTTGCGAGCGCTCGAGCTTCTCTGCTTTTTCATCTGCAGGTACTGATGAGTATTCTGCTTGTGGACATATGGTTAGATGCTGCCGCCGTAGGAATACATGATTTACTCACCGGAAATGGATACTCGGAATCTTGATCATTAAATTCCGGAGCAGAAAGCACTGCTGGCGAAAGACCCGAAACGGCGTCCAGTGGCACGGTCTCGGCCCTCGAACGCGCTCTCCGTGGGGCTTTCTTGGCCGAGTCTGTGCTGCGGGGGGATTTGAGACAGTCGGTCAAGGTGAACGTGCGACCGGCGTTGCTCGGGTGGTTCTTGAACTCCATGCCTAGGTGGATGGCGGGATCGGCCTGGCAGCCAAGTGAATCATAACCCTTCCACCCTTTCGCTGGATAGGCGTCCTCGCTCGGAGGCGACAAGACGTATGGAGGTCTCAGCCACGGCTTCGAGACAAGGGCTCCCGACATGCCCAAAAAGAGGTCTTCAGGAGTGTCGGCCGCCAGAATGGAGTTGAAGTCCATGTCGCCGCCAAAGCTCTGGAATTCCGACTGGGCGGCGGTTGACAGCGTGTCCGGCAGGTCGCAGCTGGTCGCCAAGACTGTGTGGAGATCACAGCCACTTACGCTTTCTGCGTTTTTCTGGCTTGGGTGCAAGAAGATTGGGTCGGTTCCTTTCTTCCTACTCCCTGCGTTCGTGAGTACTTTGATCTGCTGTGCGGGTCGCTGCACTCACTGAATCGTCTCTGTGCGATGCGGTTCTGCAGCTTTCGCTTTTCTCTTTGGCTCTGACCCTCATCCATCTTCGCGTAAGGTGGGTAGGACGCCGCAGCACAAAGTCGAGGGGCGTTGGATGTCTTGAGATAGCATGTTGTTTCCTTGGAATCGGCGTTGCCTTAACACTGTGGAGTCATCGGCGACTCCGTTTCCGCTGCTCGTGGTCGTTCCTCGCAGCTCTGCGACATGAAGCTATAATATGGTGCATCCTTGGCATCATCTGGACCGCCTTTCCGAAGACTCGCGTGCTCTCGAAAGCCGCATCCCTGTTGGCGGGGTGGACGCCAGTATGGTTTTTAGCTACTCGTATAGCAGCTTGCGGGGTAAAAACGCCATGGTGCATGCAGGCTTATGTATCGTCCTGCCCTAACAACGGTCCGCCTCCCCTTACTCGCTTTCCGAGACCCAACATGGAAAGTGACAACGTGTACGGAGTAAGCTTGCAGAATTATGATCAGCTTAGTCATCCGTTGCATTCGCTCTTTTCCCTCGCATCTTATGGCGAAATTGGATATTTCGGGGGCCTGCTGCAGAGGGTGTTGGAACGCGCCGCACAAGGCCTGTAACCTTTCCCATTCTAATCTTGGAGTATGTCCTTCTCTTGTCCTCCGTAAAGAAACGATCGGGGCCCATCGGACCTCGTCAGCTATCTTGCGGGTTTGTGTCAGAGGCGCTGCTGTGCGCATCACACATTTTCTTCTCGTTTTGCCCAAGCTGGAGCGAAAAGTCTTTGGATTTCATTTACTGTGGACCTTAAGCAGGCTCATGTCGAGCCAGCTGAGTCCATAATGTATCCCACGCCTCAAATATTTTCCATTGCTACTTCCGCCTTGTTTCTGTCGTTGCTGCCAATCCGTCTATTGAAGCTCCGCACGAAATCCATCAAGGTCGTTTCAGAGCATCGCGGTCATAGCAAGCTGGTGCGTGATGAAGGATGAACGCTTCTTGCCTAGAAACTAACCCCATGCATAGATAATCGCCATCGTGCTATCACTTGTTCAGTTGGTAATTCTGACCACGGTAACAGTTTCGCCGTCCAAGGATCGCATTCGCCTCTTGTCTGCCGTTGCGTCCTTCATAGCAAGCGTAGGCCTCTGCCCGTTGCTGTTCATTGAGCACAGCCGTTCTCTGAAGCCATCGGATCTCGGAATCGTCTATTTAGTCTTGTCTTTGGCGTACGATCTTTCCGAGTTGGGCACAGCTGACTATGAGAACGCCACCTTTGCGGTTGTCACGCCGGGAATAGTGAATTTTTGTACAAAATTTGTGCTCCTGGTTGCCGAAGGCCGTCAAAAAGGACCGATTCTGCAGAGTCCTCATGTCCGGTGGTCCCCAGAAGAGTTGGCCAACATTCTCGACAGGACTTTCTTCTGGTGGATTAACCCGATTTTAGCGCAAGGAAACCGCCATGTTCTCACTGGGGAGAACCTGCCACCGATGGGCCAGAAGCTTTCGTCGAAACTACTGCGCCACCGAGCCCTACAGGCCTGGGATAAGAGATGTATTTTCAAGTTCCACCCTGCGCTGGGACCTGAAGGAGTTTTCTAACAGTTATCACAGCAAAACCGGAGGGGAGGACAACGCTGCCCAAGGTTCTAACCCTTAGCATGCTGCCGCATTTCCTCGCTCCAATCATCCCTCGGCTGTTCCTCATTGGTTTCCGCTACGCCCAGCCACTTCTCATCAGCACTGCGATCCGCTTCTTGAGCGGATCATCAACGCAATCTGCGGAAACAGGGCACTTAGTCATTTTAATGGCTATTATTATCTATGTCGGCTTGGCGGTAAGCTGTTCCTCGGGCTTTAGCATGTTGAGTAACTAAGTAGTCGTCTAGATATCGAAGGCAATTTATTTCCACCTCCTGAGTCGGCTCAAGATCATGATCAGAGGCGCCGTTGTCGGGCTAATCAACAACAAATCGTTCAGTCAACAGTCTACTGACCACGATGACGGGAGAGCCGTGACATTGATGAGCACCGATGCTGAAAATGTCGGCGAGGCTGCTTCAATGTTCCACGAGACGTGGGCGCAGATCATCGAGGTGCTATTGGGTACCACAATGTTAGCACGAGAAGTTGGATGGGTGTGTTTGGTTCCGTACATCATCATCTTCTGTAAGTATTCATCAGCCACATGCTCAACAGGAAAGAACTCGAGAAGAATAAAAACTAACCATGATCGAAGTTTGTTCCCGAATGAGTCGATACTTAGCCAAGAACCTTCAAAGTAAACAGAAGAACTGGACAGTGGCTACCCAAAAACGGCTTGCCATGACCACGTCAATGCTTGCTTCGATGAAGAGCTTGAAGATGCTTGGGGTTTCTACGTACACAGAATCTTTGGTCCAGAGCCTGCGACAACGGGAGCTGAATATGGCCAAAAAGGTGCGGTGGATGATGGTTGCCTACAACGCAAGTGGTATGTTCCTGGTATGATACTCATGTCCAGATATGTCCTAACCTTGGCAGCAAATGCACTTGGCATATTCTCTCCCATTCTCACATTCGTACTCTTCGTCCTTGTAGCAAGATTCAAGGGCTCGGCGCTCGATACTGAGACCGCGTTCACAACCACTGCACTCCTCGGTCTGGTCACCCATCCGGCAAACATGATCATGTCGATTGTGCCACAAGCGATGGGTTCCTTGGCTGCTTTTGAGCGGATTCAGGAGTATCTTTTGCAACCGCCCCGATATGATCAGAGGCTGGCATTGAAGATGGAAGACAGTCCTGGTACAATTACACCGGCCATTTATGTCAAGAACGTCACTATTCAGCCTTCTTCCCTTACGCCTCCCATCCTCACGAATATCAATCTTGTCATAAATAGAGGGTCAATAACCATTTGCTCCGGGCCAGTAGGAAGTGGTAAGACAACACTCGTCAAGTCCCTTATCGGTGAGCTGCCCTTTTTCAGTGGATCGATTTCGGTATCGTCGAAGCGCATTGCCTACTGTGAACAGTCACCCTGGCTCCCAAGTGGAACCGTAAAGCAAGCCATCTGTGGCTTTTTGCCGGAAGAACCGAGCTGGTACGAACAAGTCCTTCGAATTTGCTGCCTTGATGAGGACCTCTTGGCACTTCCCAACGCAGACCACACCATGATCGGAAGCCGAGGCATGAATCTTTCCGGAGGACAGCGACAGAGAGTGGTACGTTTTCATCCCCGTTTTGCTTTCCACATCAGAGCTTGAGTTAGGACTGCTCCCGAGTTATGCCGTGCCACTTCATACGTCATGAACTCGGCTATTACAACAATGTCCCCGCCCAGCACTTCACCAAGCGCTAAGAAGTCGATTTGCTTACGAGACCGCAGGCTCTTGCCCGTGCTGTATATGCTCGATGTGAGATTGTATTTATGGACGATAGTTTCAGTGCTCTTGACGGCAGCACGGAAAGCCGAATCGTCGATAATCTCCTCGGTCCCGCGGGCCTTTTCAGAAAGATGGGGACGACAGTCTTCCTGGTCACCAACTCCGGTAAGTTCATTGCGTGTTCGCCCACGCTGAGCTCAATACTAACAACATACAGCTACGCACTTTAATTTGGCAGACTGTTTGGTTCTCTTGGATACCGGCACAGTGTCGTACCAAGGAACGTGGGCAGGCTTCACGAAAGACCCAAAGCACGCCCTCAAATTCCATATTAATAAGACACAGAGGACCGTTAACGAGGAACAACCTCAAATAGACAAGACCGTACTGAGCCAGAGCCTCAAGGTGGACGAAGCCGTTACTGACCTCAGCAGGGAGACTGGAGATATGTCACTTTATGGTAAGTTTTCGACTTGCTCTCATGTATCTCCCATACTAAGCCATCTCTACCACAGGTTACTATTTCCAGGCTATGGGCTTCCAGAACTTACTCCTACTTCTTACTTGCACGTCGGCATATTCATTTTTCGTAACCTTCCCTCAATATTGGTTACAGAAATGGACTGAAGCGCCGGTCTCTCAAACAATGTTTTACATTGGGGGCTACCTTATCTCATCCTTACTAGCATGGGTGGCCACTAACGGTTCAATGTGGTGAGCGCACTAGCAACGTCTAATTACAGCGATACTGAGTTTAGAAGGTCCACACATATTCTCATTGCACCCCAGTCAGGATCAGAACTACATCGCCGCCTTCTTTCGACCATCGTTGGGTTTGTGTGCACCACCCTGTCCACTATTGAAATTCATTAATGAAGGATAGAGCCCCATTATCATATTTCTCGATCACCGATAACGGTGTGATTCTGAATCGGTTGGTATTTATCCTATGTGTGACGTACTGCGTGTTAATTTGTTACAGTTTCAGTCAAGATATCCAACTGGTTGATAAAAGTCTGCCGCCTGCCATTCTGTCCATCTCAAATCGTAAGTCTTTCCAAACCAGCTAGGAAACAATTTTACTCATAATCGTAGAGGTCTTCAAGCTTTTGGTACAAATCGTCCTGCTGTTCAGTGCACAGAAGATTATGACAACGACACTACCCTTGTGCGTGGTAACCGTGTATCTCGTACAAAGGATGTATCTGAGAACATCTCGACAACTGCGGCTTCTTGACCTCGAGTCACAGGCGGCAGTATACTCAAGCTTTCTCGAATCGGTATGGCAAATCCCAGATATGTAGTTACCCTTTCCTAAGGAGAAAAAAAATAGGTTGAAGGTGTCGCGACGATCCGAGCATTTGGTTGGGAGAGAAAGGTCGAGGCTGCCAACATCGACTGTCTCGACAAATCTCAACAGCCAGCGTATATTCTGTTTTGTCTTCAACGGTGGCTTGGCATCGTTCTTGACCTCATGATTGCTGCGATAGCAACCGGCCTCATTATTCTTGCAATATTCCTCAAAGGAACCACAACAGCTGGCCAAATCGGCATGGCATTGAACATTGTGATAGCCGCAAATACCACTCTGCTTGGTCTTGTGACATCTTGGACAAATATGGAGATATCACTGGGCGCCATGTATGCTTCATTACCACGTCTTTCTTTCTTCTGTCCTTCCTTTTTCTACTGCTTTCAGCTTGATATAACGCCACGGACCAGAGACATGAAATTGCCGTCAGTTACTGATGACTTCATAGATCTCGTTTAAAAGCCCTGGAGGCCGACACACCAAAAGAAGACAAACCGCGTGAGGAATACGTGCCTGCAGAGACTTGGCCATCTTCTGGACGTGTCGAGTTCGATAGGGTAACAGTGGCATACAAGTAAGGAATTTAGTTATTGTAAAGTGGATCTTAAAAACTAACTTCTATACTCAGCTCTGAAGCAACAGCTTTGCAAGATGTTACCATGACGATAACGGCCGGCCAACAATTGTTCATTGGTGGTCGAACAGGCAGGTATGCTAGATATGGTTCTGCATACGCTCTACTAGACTCTTACTGACCTATTTCGTCCCAACTGAAGTGGGAAGAGTACGCTACTACTTACCCTTCTGCGTCTCCTGGATATCCAGTCTGGAACCATAAAGATAGACGGAGTTGATCTGAGTCTAGTCCCACGGAACTTGATTCGACAAAGATGCTTCATAACAGTTTCCCAGGATCCTTTCGTCCTCGGCCAGGCCAGTCTTCGCTTCAACCTGGATGTAAGTACATCCCTGTCGGTAACTTTCATCCACAGACGAGGCTTGCTAATCAGGCTGTCCCAGCCTTCTGGGTCCCTCTCAGATAGGACCATTGTGGCGGCTCTCCAACGAACCTACATGTGGTCACATTTCGAGGCGGGAGACTCTCCACCAAGAAAAGCCCACAAGATCCTGGACAGTTGCATCTCGTCCTTGCCGCAGATGTCAACCGGCCAATCCCAGCTGTTTGCACTGGCTCGGGCGATTCTTCAACTTCAATCTCTCCATGCTGCGTATGACTTGTCGGGATCCCAACCCGAGGGTGGAATCGTTATGCCTATCCTTCTCCTCGATGAGGCTACGTCATCGCTTGACCCAGAGACTGAAGTTGCAATACGTAGCATCATCGACGAAGAGTTTCTAGAAAAAGGACATACCGTTATTGGAATCACACACAGGCTGTGTGGCGTGGCCGATAATCTCCAGTCGGACCGTGATGTGGTCGCTTTATTGTCAAAGGGGAAGATCGAGAAATTTGGCAAGATGGAAGATATCCTGAACACAATGAGCTTACAGAAATAGCTGTTCTTGGTGTATATAATTCGACATTGACATGGATATGGACGGCTTCGCTCAAAACCTTCTTGGGTTTTCTGGAGCGCGGATATCACGCCAGCCGCGCGGAATCTAAATAGATGCGGCGGATTTCGAAGCGATAAGACTTACTTACTTTCAAATTGCGTTTGCCATCTGACCACCACAAGATATGAGTGAGGCTTGCGATATGTTGTTGACTTGATGACCTATTTTCGGATGTGAAGTTGAAAGCTCGTGAAGGGTCGATATTCCACTACAAACCGTCCGTTCGCATGCTGGATTAACTGGCAAAGTGGTCCGGAGATAGAGCACAGTTTTCAATTTGATTTGCACTAGGTAAATGAGTCTGTCCGAAAGACCAATTCTAAACCTAAGTCAAGAAAAATCGTCGTGGAAGTCTGGGCCTCTAGAGGAGGATTGTCTCCATTGATTGCAGCATTTCCATATTTTGGAGGTTTCAATTGGTCTCGTGGTGAGGAGCGCAACCCAAAGAACGCCCCGAGACACTCCCTCAGGACGTTAGCACCGACATCATACGTGACATCCAGCTGGTTTGCGGCTCCTTACTTAATCTTCTTCGCACAGACTGAGTCATACTCGAATGACCGTCAAAGCCGTGCCCGTATGGTTCGGGAAGCAAGCTGACAACGATAATTCCGCCTATTAAGTCAGCCCCCCCCACAACGGCCACACCCAACCTTGGCCACCCAATTCAATGAAGCCGTCGCCAGCTTCGGATCACTATTACGGCCGTAAATAAGGCTTAAAAAAATCAATTAAAATACTACTAGGCTTATTGAAGCTGCCATTCAAGGCAGAGGGACTCAAATTTATAGCTTGCATTCAATGCAGCTATAGTAGCCGGGTTAGGCTGCCGGGCTAGCTTGACCCGGGTCTCGATGACCTGTTCAATCTGTGCAAAGCGCCCATTAGGATTGGGCTCAATTTTCTGCTTCTTCCGTGGCTTCAATCGGTCAACTTGGTATTCTAGTTGCTGGATTCGTGCCTGGGCTGCTGCAAGTGCTGTATTTTGCTGATCTAGTCCGCGGCTGACCTTGCTGAAAAGGCGGCGCATCGTACGGTCAACTTGGCCCGGCTGGAATAGCCCAACTAGAAGATGCCGGACTTCCTGCAATCGTCGGGGCGTTCGTAGGTTATCTGAGTCTTCAATGACTCTCTTCGTATGCGATCGCAACGGCGTCTTCGGCGTCTTTGGCGTAGGTAGGCTACTAGGTCGGTTATCTAGGACGAGCCGATTGAATAGAGGCTTAGCCACGTTGACTGGCCAGAGGCCCGAGGCCCGCCAAGCTGACTGGATTGTCTTAATAGTTAGGGCGGTCTGCTGGGCGATATGGTATGCACGAAGGAACGTTGCCTTGCCGATTGGGCAGCTATTATTATACGAGACGAAGGTCTCGAGCTGCTTGCGATAGTATGCCTTGAGTGGCGAGAAACAAGCTACGTCAAGCGGCTGCAAGACGTGCGATGCGTGTGACGGTAAGAATAGAAGATAGATATCGTGTTTGAAGCATTCGTACATAAAGTCATCGGTCTGATGGCTGCCGTGCCTATTAACAACTAGTAGCCTCTTGCGGCCTGGCTGCTGCGGCGCTGATTCCGGGATAAAGACCTCTTTGAGCCATTTTAACGCAACAGAGTCATCAGTCTAGCCCTTCTGCGTTGCTGTAAAACGCCAACGATCTAGGAAATCTAGTTCTTCCGGGTACCATTGGTGTTGCAAGTCCTTGCCTTTGAAGATAACTAGCGGACTTAGTACTTGGCCCGTAGCCGAGATATATTCTACAATTAAAGTCTAATAGCGCGAGCCTAGGCGTTTCCGTAAGGTCTGTGTCTTCTCTGCCTTGCCTAGTACAAGCCCGTTGCAGCCGAGGCCTTCTAAGATACCCGTCTTGTCTATATTCCAGCGGTCTTGTGGTTAGATTGCCTGTATCGCCGGTAGGTTCAGCAGCCGGAACCAGTCCCTAATCCGGGTCGTTGACGTACCGTTGATTCTAGCGCATTCAATAGACTTGCCCTTGATCGTACGGACCTCCGGGTTACGGCGTAAAAAGCCCTTAATCCAGTTCTTGCCGAGAGGTTGAAGATCGTGGCCAGCGACTAGGATACGCGTTGCAAAGACCTTCAGCTGCGTATGCGTTGGAGGGAAGCCAAGGGCATCTTGGGATAGAACCCAATCGCGAAGATGACTCTCTTGCTGCTTAGAAAGACGCTGATGGGGCTCTTTAGTAACCTTTATTGGCATAGAGCCTTGTAAACGGTGCCGAAGGGTTGTACGAGGGATGCCATAGTCCTGGGTAGCTTTTTTTACTGGCGTGCCGCTTTTCGCGGCAGCTATTGCCTTCTGGAGCAATTCCTCGGAATATATCGTATTTCTAGGCATAACGAATAGCCTGCTTAAATTATTTGACTAGGCAGCTTCAATTGCGCGAGAAAACGCGGTTTGAGTCTGATGCGTTGATAATAAAAGTGGCGTTGAATTGGGTGGCCAAGGTTGGGTGTGGCCGTTGTGGGGGGGGCTGACTTAGCAGAAGCCATAGTTGATCCACGCCACCCCGTGCCCTACATCTAGACGCAGCAGTACACGTACAAACGACGCATCTGGCTATACAAGCGCTTCTTCAAATATCTACGGGTAAGCAAAAGATCACATACGAAGGACAGGCAGACATATGTAAGCTGCCCCCCCCCCCCCCCCCCCCCCCCCCCCCCCCCCCCCCCCCCCCCCCCCCCCCCCCCCCCCCCCCCCCCCCCCCCCCGGCAGGCCCCCACTCTTCCCCGCAGCTCCGCAAAGTGCTCCACACCATTGCCCGGACCCCACATTGCCGACTCCGGCTGCATCAACTTGAAACCCGCAGCCTCCATCTTGCTCTCTGCCATTGCGCGTACCAAATGACAAATCTAAACATCAACTAGCCGCACAGAGATATACGATCGTGTCTTGCTTTCTTCCGCGGCTCTTTCAGTACGTTGTCTTACCCGGGGACAAGTCACGCACGCCTGCGCAATTCGCACCGGTGTCATTGATTTGATCTACAAGGGTTGCTTTCACGCTTGACAACGTCGTTCTTGCTCGCCTGCCGCCTTGATCACGTACTTCATTGCCCGCTGTTTGTCCTCTGCTTCTGACTCTGGTCTTACTCCTCGGCACCGCACCTCATCCCGAGTCCAACCGCTCACCTCCCGTAGAACTGTCGGCGGGAGATTGCAACTTTTGTTGACAGTGCGCAAAGCCTGCCCTATTTTCGCCTCAACGCAAATGATGCTATTTATCACTATTCTACTCGCAGCTGCGGCTGCTGGAGCCTCTATTCTCCGCCCTCCTGTCCTTCCGCTCGTTGTTCGGAACCCCTATTTGAGTACGTGGCTGGCAAATGCTCGAGATCCGCCATGGGAGCATTGGCCTATGTTTTGGACAGGGCAAGAGGTGTGACACGGCCTTCCATAAGCCGGAAAGCAATCATTAATGCTGATATTCCCCCCTTCGCCGCAGCTTGGATTGTCGGTCATGGCCTTCATCCCCCAGACCGAAACGGTATACCCCCTGCTTGGTCGACCTCACGACTCGCTGCCGCAAAGCGCTAGGTTAGGCCCCCACAAATTTTCTCTGACAGCAGCCCATGAAGCTGATTATTTTACAATTCAGTTTTAACTTAGCATTGCCGACTTATGACGGAGCATCGTTCGATGCCTCAACAACCAACCTTACATATAGGTTGGACTCAGGCGACTCAAGAAGCTCGACAAGAGTGACCCTGTCATTCCTGTCCCCCATAACGCCAAATTCGACGCTGCGTCAGTCCATTCCGGCGGCATACATGGCGGTATACGTCGAGGGCTCAAGAGATGTCGATATATACGCGGACACGAACGGAGCGTGGGTCAGCGGAAATGAGGATAGCATGATCGAGTGGCAACTGCAACACCCATCAACAGATTCAGGCGAAACGGAGCCTCCCATAAAATCATGGGGCGTGTCTCGCCGTACTGAATTGCACTTCACGGAGGAGTTGGACAGGGCTGAATGGGGAACATTTCACTTTACCGCACCGTCTAGCGTTCAGCATCAGTCTGGTCCTTCAAGCACCGTTCGCCTCCAATTTGCACAGCATGGCTGCTTGACAGGTGAGATCGACGACAACTTCCGGCCTATCAAGGATTCCGAGCCCGTGTTCGCCTTCTCCGGGACTTTCAATGCCTCCGAGGGGCTCGGCGGCGAGACGGGGTGGCGCTCAAATAAGGGGAGCATCCTATTCAGCCTTGCTCTGGTCCAGGATCCGGTTGTTCAGTATGCTGCAGCCCGAGGGTTGACGTACATGCGCCCTCTGTGGGCATCGTACTTTCCTCAGGCAGCAGATATGCTCGCCTATCACTACGCCGACTTCGAAATGTCATCCAGGCTGGCCAGTGACTATTCGCAGCAGCTGGCAGCACATGCAACGGCATCCGGCTCTCAGAGCTATCGGGACATTGTCTCGCTCTCTGCTCGGCAAGTTCTTGGTGCGACCCAGTTCTCGGGAACCCCTGACAATCCGGTGATATTCCTGAAGGAGATATCTTCCAACGGCAACTTTCAAACGGTTGATGTCATCTTTCCCGCTTTCCCATTCTTTCTTTACACCAATCCTCGTTGGCTGGCGTATTTGCTAGAACCCCTATTGGAGCATCAGCGCAGCGGCCTGTACCCCAACGACTATAGCATGCATGACCTTGGGGCGCATTTTCCAAACGCAACCGGTCACGCGGATGGAAATGACGAGTATATGCCTGTGGAAGAGTGCGGGAACATGCTGATTATGGGTCTCGCTATGGTGAATTCCATGAGGGACGACCCAGCGTGGCGACAGTCGCAACAGCGTGGCCAATTCGTGCCTTGGGGAGCGGGTCTTGGAACAAAGCCAGCACCAGTAACAGCCAGTGGGCCAGGCGATTCTGGCTTACCACCTCTCCAGGTGGATGAGTTCGGTTTGGACCGGTCCTTCGGCGTTGACGGGGCCACGGGAAAGAAGTCGGCCAGAACTTGGGCATCGAGGTCATACAAGCTGTGGACGCAATGGACTGGCTACCTGGTTCGCGAGTCGCTCATACCACGAAATCAGCTAAGCACAGACGACTTCGCTGGTTGGTTGGCAAACCAGACCAACCTGGCGCTCAAGGGCATCATTGGCATCAAGGCAATGGCCGAGATATCGGAACTAGTGGGCGAGCGCAGAGATTGGAAGCAGTATAGTGATATTTCCCGCTCGTACATTGACAAGTGGCTAGACTACGGCATATCTCGAGACGGAACACACGCGAAGTTGGCATATACCTGGTACGGATCGTGGACTACGCTCTACAACCTGTTCGCAGACTCTTTGCTCTGCTTCGACACGTCACGGGGCTATGACTGGGGCTCGTTCCTGCGGTCGGGTGGACAGCAGAAGCCACTGGGCTCGGGCAAAGATGAATCCTTCATCCCTCGCCGGGTGTACAGCATGCAGAGCAATTGGTATCGCGCTGTGCTGCAGCGGTACGGGCTGCCCCTCGACAGCCGGCACCTGTACACGAAGAGCGACTGGCAATTCTTCGCCGCCGCCGTGGCAGGCAGGCAGACCCGGGAGGCAATAGTCGAGAGCATCGCCCGGTGGGTGAACGAGACGGTGACTGGTAAGTACTTCCGACCGCGTCCCAGCATTGCGTAACTCTGGCGTCCTGGCAATGTGTAACTCGGCTGAGCCAGATCGACCGCTGACGGATTTGTACGACACCGAGGGCGAGGGCGATTTCTCGCCCGTAAGATTCATGGCTCGTCCGGTGGTGGGGGGCCATTTTGCGAGGCTGGCGCTGGAGCGTGCGTGCGACGGGAGAGCAGCAGAGGGCCTCGGATTCCTGGACAGCGAACCCAGCGTCGAGGTTGATGCGGCTAAAGCACTGGCGGCCGAGGCAGACACGGAGGAACGCCTCGAGCTGTGAGTTGGGTGCGTTGGGTGCGCTAGGCGGATGCGTGCCATCTGGGAGGACTCCTGATGGGACGGTTCTGTACCTATCGAGTTGCCAGCCCATCAACCGTCACACTGCTGACTCCTGAGGTTGGGTCCCGGGTAGGTACCTTAGCTGCATTACGAGTGTTGACGCGATGTGGCGCGGCGGCAAACTGCCATTGATTAGTGCGACAGCAACTAAATCGCGATTCGTCGCCTAATCTTCGGCCGAACCCGACCCTGCAGCCTCAGGCCAGCTACCTCAGCGCCTCGCCGTGAAGCCCGTTTTTCTTTCGCTCCCTCTCTGATTGCCTCATCCTCCTTCACACCAAGCCCACGCGCCTACACACGCCCCTCTCCATCGCCCGATCCCGTCAAGGCCATCTTTGACCAGCCCAGGCGCCTGTTGATTGCCCATCCGTGTCCTGCCACCTTTCCAGATCCCTGCTTCGGTTCGCTTTCTTGCCGACTCGCGTCTCCTCACCAAGTCCCTACCATGGCAACCACCGCGATGGACTATGAAGCCGCAGGTGGCGATCGATACGACGGTATGTTGCTCCTTGCTTCCCCACGGATGCTGTCGTCTCGTTTTGCGCCCAAGAGCACAAGTCGCGCCGCACATCTCCCCATGCTCGCCTGTCCTAACGTCGTGGTGCAGACGAGGCGCCTCGGTACGAGCGCGACAATCGAAGCGCTTCGCCTCGACCTGTTCGCGATGATAATGATGGCGGTCGCCGCCGATCTGCCTCACCCAATGGCAACGCCGATGGGTATGTTGCTGTCTACCCACTCCATATGCTTCGTCCAGTCCGGCCTGGCTTACTTGACTCTCCAGAGGACATAAGGAGTCCTCCGGGCCCCGGAATGATGACGATGGAGCCGTGAACCCAGGTTCAAATCTCTTCGTCACCGGCATTCACCCCCGCCTTTCCGAGGCTGAGGTCGCTAAGATGTTCGAAAAGTATGGCGACGTCGAGAAGTGTCAGATCATGCGCGACCCACACACCAAGGAGTCCCGCGGTTTCGGCTTCGTCAAGATGGTAACCTCCGAGCAAGCCGAAGCCGCCAAGGAGGGCCTCCAGGGCGAGCAAATCGAGGGTCGCACCCTGAGCATTGAAAAGGCGCGTCGTGCTCGGCCGCGCACTCCAACCCCCGGCAAGTATTTCGGACCACCAAAGCGAGGTAAGTACTCGGCCCCATTCCCTCCTCCATGGTTTACGGCATAAGTGATTCTGAAATCATCAAAAAGATCCCCGTCCTGGAGGCCGTTTTGATGATCGTCGGCGTGGAGGTTACGGCGGAGGCTATGGCGGCCCGGGCCGCGATGATTATCGCCAGCGCGGCTACGACCGAAACTATGACCGCCGGTACGACGATCGTGCCAACGACCGCGGCGGTTACCGCGATGACCGACGCTATGATGATCGAGGATATGGTCGTGATTATGACCGAAGCTACGAGCGCCGCGATCGAGGCGACGACTATTACGGCGGACGGGAGCGATATGGTGGTCGTGATGACCGTGAGCGCTATGCTCCGCGAGGTGCCGCCGGTGGTAGCTACGACCGTGATCGCTACGACAGACAGGGCGAACGCGATCCTGCTCGCGCTCGAGAGCCTGCTGGCGGGTCTTCCGGCTACGGCGATTCCGCCCCTCGATCTGAGGCCCGCGAGCCGTACGGAGGTTGGTCTCACCACCGAGTGTTGCACGTGTACCCGCTGACCCTCTCAGGTCCCGACCCTGCGATCCGGTAATTGCGCTGCTGACAAGAGCTGCATGTTGGCACCCCAAGTTATGGGCATGCCCACTTTTTCCACATGCCACTTCCCGTCTTCTGTGCTGCTGTTTCGTTTTCTTTGTCTGTTTGTCGCTGCTTTCTTGCGTTCAATTTCCGCGGAATTTCTTCCCCATGCCCCGCGTTAGGATCGGCTCACTCTGGAACTTCATGCGATGTGCGACAGTTAGGGAAAAAAGGGGAAACGATCGACGAGAATTTCGGTCTGCGACACTAAAGATTCTTCTTGATGGTCGATCTTGCGGCGACAGGGTTACGGATGGACCACGTATGGCAGCTTTCCGGATCGTTCATCAGAATTAATCACTTCCCTCGTCACATTGCACGACGACACGTTGATAGCAATGGCAGCACAGCACCCCAGCATACGCCGGCCTCGGCTCTTCTTGACCAGTGTAACGTCTGGCTCAATTAAATCAACATCGACTGCGCCCGAGCTGCCACGTTCCAGCTTCATGTATCCTTATCAAAAATTATCCCAAATTTGGCATTGCGCATCTGCATCGACGGCGACTGTCGGATGTCAAATGATGCTCGCACGACGGGAACCGCCTCGCTTCTCGCTATGACTGACACCTGATAATTCGAACTTGACCGTGAGCATGCCGCCTTCCACGAACCAACAACTTTTTTTTGGTCGCCGTAATCGTCTATTCGTCGTCGCATCTAACGTTGCCTCATCGTCAATTGGCTGCTGTACCGGGAGCTGCCGGCATGGTATGGATGGCACAGCATCGGCCGCCTCTGCCATTTGTCCCCGTAAGCCTTGGCGATGATAGACGTTGGGTAGGTGGCGAGCACATGACTTGACGGGCGCTTGGAGTCGGGCGGATCGTCGTGAGCCCGTTCGAGCGGCAAATGATGCACACGACGAGCGTGAAGCTCGAAGCTGAGATGCTTGCTAATCTTGCTACTAGGCAGACAATAGACGCCCTGGCCGGAGGCGCCTTCGCTGCTGAGGGGGTGCTGAGATGCTTGAGGATATCGATGTGCTCGGCAAAAGGCTTGTCAAGCACGCCGGGGCTCGTCGTGCTCACCGTCAAGGCTACTCACGCCAAATTCAATGTAGGAGCGAGTGTAGGTAAAGTCGCGCCAACCTCACCCCCTTATCACTTCAACATCTGCGCACGCCATCAGAAACGTGGACGTGGAAAGACTCGCTGGTCAACCATGCGGTAGGTAGACTCCATTGACCCACGGCGGTGAATGACCCTACTGGAAACCCCTTGCGCCATGCCAGTTGTTCAGCCGGCTTGACCAAATGAGAAGGATGTTCCGACTATCACCTTCATCGGCGGCTAAGCCGTACCAGACGTGTTATCGGCCTTGTTTGCCAGCATACTCCCTTGTTTGCCAGCATACTCCCTTGTTTGCCAGCATACCCTTGCTATATCCTACGAAATGTTGGGGTATTCGTACGGTTTCTACGTCCCAGAAAATGGCAGATTCTTCCATCCCGCTGTAATCAAGACATTCCATGCATCAAGCTAATCTGTGCGTCTCCAGGCGTCGTAGGAAAGTAGCGGCCGAGCACACTGTGATGTATATTGCAAGCACTGGACCATGCGGCTGCCTCTAGGCTGTTGTTTCTACGACCGCCACTATGATGTGTAATTTGCTCGATAGCTCTCTGCTTTAATTAAAATACTGGCTTTTTCAACTACAGGTTCTCGACGAGTGTGTCACGGTGCTGCCGTGCGGACCACCAGTCAGACCGTCGGAACCGAGCGAGAAGACGCGAAGGGCGGCGGCTCTGGATTGAGGGTATAGGCAATAAAAAAAGGACTAACTGAGAGAGGGGTCGACGGCCTCGTCGTCCCTTCTCAGCCCTGATTGACGTTGGCACCGATTAGCCAGCCGACGCCAGAGACCAATGTCCCCGTAGCTGCCTCACGCAGTTGATCCCTTTTTCTGACGCGCTGATGCGCTGGCCCGTCCGGCGCCGGGTTGGCGGGTAGCATGCCAGCGGCGACTCCTTGCAGGCTCGATAGAGCCGTGAAATTTCTCTGCGCCACACTGGCCGTGGCCCGGGAGAGGTCGAAGAGGGACATGGGCGCCTCATCTGTCTGCCGAGCGGCGGCACTGGCCGTCATGTTGCGAGATGTGTAAGTTTTGTCTGGGTTCGGAGCATCGAAGGCGCCTGGCAGGTTAGCTAGGTCGCCTGGGGCACCCCATGCAGCTTCGTTGGCTGCCTCTTCCTTGATGGCTGAGTCGAGCTGCTCCTCGCAGCGCCGAAAGCACTTGAGAATCTCCTGCAGCTGGCAGGTTGGCGCAACCCGCAGGGCTGTGGCCAAGCATTCTATCCGCTGCTCCAGGTGTCGAATCTCGAGATTCCCGCTGGCTGTCCCCAGGTGCGTCGGCTGCTGGGACCGCTCCGTGCGGGTATACTGCCCTGCTCTTAGAGCGGCCTGCCACGACCACTCGTCGTGGGAGTCATCGATGTTATTGGGGGTCGACGCAGACGCGCGCAGACGGCTGACAACGTATGAATATGCCGTCTCAAAGTCATCCTCTCTCAGCGCAGCCTCGATGCTCATGGCGATGATGCGCCTCTCTGCAATACACATTTCAAAGTCAACGTCTGGGTCATTGTTTGCTGATGCTCCGGGCTGATCAGATCTAGCACGGGCTGGCAAGCCAGCGCGAATCATGTTCATGCCCATCTCTAAGAACTCTTGAAGGCGGGTGTACGCTTTAGGGTTCTGTTCCATGACTCTCTCGATGATCGAAATGGGGTCCGAGTGCACTCGCAGGACGACGGGACTAAAAGGTTCCCCTTGCTTGAGAACAAGTCGATAGTCGCTTAAGGCGTGTGTTGCCCTCAACAAAGCCTGTATACGGCTGCTGCCTGGGAGGGACTTGCCCACACTAACTGGAAACGCGCTGATGCTACGAGCCTGTCAGCGCCATAGTCGTGGAAGTGGAAGGGGAAAGCGTAATACATTTCATCGCATTTTTTTAAGCCGCCCCGCGTTCGATTGGGATTGGATGCATTGTCAAAAGCGTTAAGAGCGGACTGGTATACCGCGTCCTGAAGGACGTCCGCCGGGAGGGGTTTCTGAGTCCCATCTTCATACAAAGTCTTGGCGAGCGTATAACCTGAAGGCACTGGTCAGGCATCCGTGCAAAGTCGCAGATTCAGACACGTACATGACTTAGAAAGCAACGCCTTGAGGATTTCGCTTTCGATATGCCGCTTGGGGACCATCGCAATGATGCCTCCAAGCGCGCCATTGCTTGGCGATGCGCCGTCTTGACACCAGCAGCGAAGCCAGAGGAGCTCATGTCTTGCTTGAATCCAGTAGTCGTCATCATCTCTTGGTGCGTTGGTTTGAATAGCGCGCAGCAGCCTTCCAAACCCACCCTTCTGCTCTCTCTCGTCCCGGAGGAAGACGAGGTCTCCCGCGCCCTTTACTGTGAGCGGCACCCCCAGACGGGTCGAAATGAAAGCGCTCAAAATTAGGGCCACCAACAAGCCAGTGGCGGCGGTACTTGCCGCAGTCAAGGGGTTCTGCGGCTGCAACAAGTCGCTTCGCAGATAAGCCGCCGTCCTGAGGCTACCAAGAGCCGGAACATCGGTGACATTCATTTTAGGCAAGGCGGAGAGCGCATCGTTCAGCGAAAGATCTCCTTGACCATGGCCTAGTAGTGACCTGAGTTTGGTGGACATTTGGTAAAGGCCAGTGAGAGATCCTATGGAAGCGTCCTGGACCATGTATACCGAAGCAAGAGCTGCTCTGGCGTAGCTTTGGTTCAGGTACCGCAGTCGGGCTTCTGAGAGGGTCAAGTTGACCCCGTGCCCAAAGTCAACGTCACCTGGCCCATTCCATTGCTCGAATGCAGCTACAGTTAGCTTCCATGACCTTTCGGCCTGGGAGGTGAGCCACTGGATGACCTGCTCCCAACCAGGACACACAGCTGTCGGTGAGGCGTGGCCGTCGCCGCTGCAAGCTTCGTCTCGATCTGACGCTTCCACCCAACGAGCGTCGTCGTGCAGCCATGGCCCTACCAGTCCCCTCAAGTCCCGACCAATGTGGCCCTGGTCAGACTGGGCGACGCCCGTGCGAGTGAGGAGGTGTGTTATGGCGTCTCGGTCCGACAAACTTTGGAATTCCATCAGCGAATACGCAGGCGTGGTCTCGGCATAGTACTCGAAGTTTCTCCTCACAAATGGCAGGACTGTGGCAACGACCCAGGTGCGCAGAGCTGGAGAATGGCTGAGGAAGGGCACAAGCAGGTCAGGCAGCTGCGAGAGCATTCCGGTCTCCATGTCCATCTTGCAGGCTCGCTGGAAGAGGAACAGACTGAGGGGCTCGCCACGGATTTGCGCGGGGGCATCAGAAGACCGAAGCTGCAGCAGATGCAGCTTCTTGGCTCTCGTAGCTGCCTGCTGCTCAGAAAGCGCGGACACGGGAGAGACATCGAGCTCAACAGGAGGTCGCTGCGCAGGCCGGCCGGCAGCGATCTCTTGCAGAAGCCCCACGTAGGTGGCTGGCCTTGTCGTCTCAGGCAAGTGGGTGAGGAGGATCCGCAGCAAGACGACCTCGTGAAGGACGGCTGCGTGTTGGTTTGAGAGCTGGGCGAGGCCTTCGATATCGGCATGGGCGGCGAGATGGACGGCCAGCAGCAGCACCTTTGCGGGCGACAAGGTACTCTCCATTGCTGCTGCGACGCGCCCAATGCGTGACAGAGGCAATGGGAGGGCTCTGGAAATTATCACGAGAGGCGCAATGGCGACCTAGACACGGCGTGTGCGGCGGTATGAGTAGATGTGGGTGAGATGCCAGGTCGTCATGAGAACGGAGCAAGGTGTACGGAGTACTCGTACGAAGTACTGAGCTTGGCTCGGTCCACTGTGTGAAGTTGGTGTGCCTGCCGCAGAGGTACCTTGGCAACTTGGGTACCTTACCAACGTTACCAGAACCCCCGAGGGTTCTGCAACCTGGGACGCCTGCCCGACTTGTATGCGTCTAAGAGAGGCTAGCGGGCAACGGAGGTATTCGCCAATCGCGGGGCCGCATTTAGCGGCGTTTCATTGGCTCAGGCAGGGGCCTAGGCATGTGGTCGCGCATCAGGAGGTACCTCTGCTCGTGCCAGCTTTCTGGGGGCAGCAATGTTCCTCTTGCTAGGAGATGGCACAGACAATCTCCACCCTTAATGCAAGTCTCCCGACATGTCGAATTGACCTCGAGGCGCGATCTTTGTGACGACGCTCCATCGCCAGCAGCCTACGCACATTCACACGAGCAGTAGCACCACCACCAGTGGCTCGCTTCCGAGGACTCTCAACCCCCCTTCGATTTGAATTGCTCGACTGGGCTCGCAGCGCATCGACTCGCCATGGCGTCGGGATATGGAATGCACGGTGGTAGGCCGCGGCCCCAACTGGATCTAGTCGCAAGTTGTGCTCTGCTGACCGCGCGAACGCTTCATCCGTTGCTACAGGCGTCGGCCGCTGCTTTCCCTTCTGGCAGGAGGTCATGGCCTGCTACGTCGTCAACACGTCGGCCGAGGACGACTCAGGCAAGAAGAAGTGCTCCCCGGTGCTCGAGGATTACTACGAATGCCTACACCATAAGAAGGAGGTTCGTCCCTGTCTGCTCTCCCTGAAAGAGCCGACCCTCGTCGGCCAATGACTGTCAGCTAACAATACGGCGTCGCGTAGCACGCCAGAGCTCTGGCCATGCAGGCGGCATATGCTCGAACCGAGACGGCCACTCCCCGAGACGATGCCCCCAGTGCCAGACAAATACGGAACCTGGGCCTGTTGGGCAAGGAGGAGGATACGAAAAAGGTGCTGGGCCAGAGCTAGACGAGCCGACGAGGGAAGCAGTAGCCATGGAGGTGCATAGAATCTTATGTCTTGGCTCCGTTATTCGCAGTGCCACCGTCTGGGCTTGACTGCCCCTCCACTGCTTGCGGATGCAGTATGTCGAGAGTGGAAGCATGGCAAGGGGCCCAAATGAGACGGGAGAAATACACGGCCTCTCCTATATCTATGAGGTGTTTACATTCCCTTAACTGCCTGCTCGCCTTCCGAGGCAGGGCGACGATGCGTGGAACAGCTGGTGACAAGAGTGATGTAAGGCGACTTTGAGCCGCACATACGTCAACGGACTTTCGCCTCCCCGGCTGCACGGCTACCTCCTGTTTGGCCTCGGATGGTAAGCCCGTTTATCGTTCGTTCACAGCCCATTCCTTGCTTGGTCATACCGTCGTCACAGAAAGCGTGGCTCTCACCTCCGAAGTAGCTTCTTCCCGTCTTGATCCCGCCTCTGCCCTCTTTCACCTGCCACATCTGTGGTGTGTAGCACCCGTCGGTAAGCGGTGAATGGCTTGCTTGGCGCACCGCCTTGCTGCTGCCCCCGTCTCGCCTCGCTGCACCGGCAAACCGACGCTGTGGCTCTCCCTTCCACTTCGACTTTCTGGCTTTACAGCTCGCCCAATCTCGTAGAATACCCTAGACATGAACATCACAGCATCACCATTCATCTCCAATCGTATCCGGGGAGGCTCGAAAGATTTGAAGAACGAGGAATGGTACATGGAACACCGGAAACAATCTTTAATCGAATATTCTTCAGCAGCTGTGGTGGTAGCAGCTGTGGTGGTAGCACCATGCGCTTTACGCTCCTGTCACGCCTGCCCCTGGTCGAACCCAGAAGAGTGTCGGGATGCAGCTTCATTTCAAGAACTTCAGAGTGTAAGAGGCCTCGGAGAGCATAGATTCCATATGCATGGCGTTGCATCGCTGGAGCTGTGCGATGGCGAGTGGATGAATGTCGTCCTCAAAGGTTCCCGGTACAGCCTGATAAACTTCCCCAGCGTACCCCTCCGGCTTCTGGGACAGGCAGTCAGTCGAGCTTAGACCAGCAAAGAACACCCAGGTTCATATCCGTGTTTGAGCTCATGTTCGGATGCGAGTGGACGTGACTCGATGAATACCAACGAGGGACGGGGGGGTGGGGGGCAGAGCCGACTACACGCATGCTGCATCCCAAACGTCCGAACGTGGTGACAGCTGGCTGGCATGGAGGGATAAGTGACAGGAAATCGAAGGGGGCTCATGTCCGAGCCGGGTTGAATTGCTTCTAGTCGTTCACGAATTTATGATTTGGTGGGCTTGGTGAGCAGAAGGCCTCAAGCGGACGACAATGCAAACACTAGGGGAAGTAAGGGGGGTTGTTCAGTATATGGACATCGGCGGTGTGCTGGCAGCAATCGCGGCCCGAGACATGTGTTGGTCCATCCCTGTGTGGCGGCGGCCTGGTTGTTTGCTGACTTTAACTGTTCGCAGTAGACAGCCTCCCAACGGCGGACCCCAGCCCCTCGTGCTGAAATCAGGTTGAGCGGGAGGCTCGGTACAGGAGACTTCTCGGGTCGGGATAAATCATCACTGCCTTTTCCATGGTTCATTGCCATGGTCTACGCTTTGTGGTCCAGCATCTGCCAGGTTCGGCGCTTGGACTCTGCCATCCACCATCGGTAACGCCAGACATGAAACCTTCGTTGAAGGCCTGAAAGATACAACGCGACAAGACCGAGGTTGGAAATCGCCAGATCGGCATTGCCATGAGGCTGACGATGCCACGAGTAGCGCTCCAGTAGTTGCTCAGATGACCAGTCTCGGGGGCAGCGCAGCGGCAGCCGAAAGACTCTTCCCAGCCGCGGGTTGCAGAGGCAGCAAACAGAAGCAGCGCGGCCGACGGTCGAACCTTGCGGCTGTCTGTCTTGTCCGCATTTTGCCTTTGACGGTGACATTCAGCGTCCGCCCGGGCTTCAACCGTCGCCTAATATCGACGATCCACCGACAGACATGATGGCATTTGTCAGAGTCGAGTTTTTGGTGCTTCATTCTCTGTGCCATTGACTCGGGCCAAAGTGGACCGAATGAGCATATGCAAGTGGTTCGGTCATGAATTGCCTACCTCTTCAACCTAGTGCCTAGGGCGGGCATGCGACGTGCCGGTAAGGACCAGCCTTAATTAGCCCGTCGCGCCATTTAAACATTATTTGAGCAGAGTTTGACGAACAACATGAGGGAAGCATGCGTACTCGTGCCCCGTGGATGACGCGGATCCTCTTCGTAGCCGTGCATTGTACACTGTATTCCATTTAAATTGCGAGACGGAAACCTAGCATCATAGGGCTTCACTCGCATGTGTCCACTGTCCAGCCCCGAGCTGGGCCGGGTCTGAGATCAGCCTGGGCTGGACCCGGCAGTCTGCTGGGCAGGGGGTCCAGGATCATGGAGCGTGGATGCGGTTGACGTCGACGATGTTTAACATGGTGGGTGCGGTGGACGATACGCGAGGGGTTATCCACCCGCTCGCGATTTGCCATAGGCTTGCTTGCTCCAGGTCAGACATGGCTGTGTTGTTCCAGGGGGCAGACGATAGTTGGGGCGTTGGCGTGGAAAAGCCGACAGACGCGGGCAGCCTTGCCAGCGTTGGAGGTACCTGACTTGACCGATCAACGTCTGGTAGCACAGGAGAATCTCGGTGTCTGGCACTAGGCAACGCCCGCGCGACTGGCGCTGCTGCTTCGCCTGTTGGCGTGGATGGAGGCTCGTGAGTCGTTGCGATGGCCGTGGGACGCCCGTGCAGGGGCCTGCCGTTGTGCGTGCATGCTCCCGGAGCAACCCTGTACCTGGGAGATGCTCTTCTCTTGCCGTGTTCGGGCAAATCTTGCTCGACAACGCCACGGTCGTGCACCGGCGACGCATCACGGCGGGAGGGCCAGAGTGGCTGCGAGCTGTATCGCGTAGTTTACCGAGGCATGTCCCGGGCGGTTTGCTGCATCTGGTGGG
Source organism: Albophoma yamanashiensis (assembly GCA_001600555.1). Taxonomy (NCBI): domain Eukaryota; kingdom Fungi; phylum Ascomycota; class Sordariomycetes; order Hypocreales; family Ophiocordycipitaceae; genus Albophoma; species Albophoma yamanashiensis. The sequence goes on from BCKH01000002.1 coordinate 1,861,445, forward strand.
CCGGCCTCAAAGAGCGAGCCTTCGTTGGGGCGCTTGGTGACGGAGGCGAGGGTTGCGGACGCGTGAGCTGCACATGTGAGCTGAGCACGTAGTCTAGGAGTATCGACAGACGGATGGATGGATGCCTGGGCCCTGCCGAGGGCCGTGGGGCTTATTGTCGGTCGCTGGAGCGGAGCGGAGCGAAGAAGCGTCCTAGGCGCAGTACTACATAGTACGTTTAGGTAGAGTAGGGAGCATGCGAGGGCAGAGGGCTGGCTGGCGAGCTGGCTGCTGGGGTAGAGTCGTACCCACCTTCCTAGTCGTTGGCGTCATCGCCGGCGTCGTGCTGCGCCAGGCGTCCCTCCATTCGTTGCATCTTTCTACATATTTGCTGCTGCTGTGCAACGTGTCGCGATCTGCATTCTGTCCCTTGCCACGGCCGTGGCCCTGGCCGAGACAGGCTGCCGCGGAGCCGGCCAATTCGTCGCGACCCTGGTTCGCCGCATTTCGCAACGGCCGATGGACAGATGGGCATGGCATGTGGCACAGCGGTGTGGTGCGCGATACGGCATGGCGTCCCGAAATTCATCGGCTCCGGGGCCGGTCAAGCTCCTGCTACACTGCGCGCTGTTGCGTCTCTCGAGAACGGCGTCTCCGTTGGTCACGCCGCCCCCAGCTCGCACGACGCCGCTCTCTGCTGGCGACGGCGTGCTCGATTCGCCACTTACCCTATACGTGCATCCCTCCCAACATCCCCTCCGTCTGCACCTGGTGGTAGCGCCTCCCTCTCCGCACGTGGGACTTGCATGTATTTGCGGTCGTCTGCAGATGCTGGCGCGAGTCGGCAGCCCCCGTTCCCGTGCGCGCGTGTTCTGTAACGGGCTGGCCGGGGGGGATCTGAGCCACGAGTATGTACTCTGCTGCGTACCTATGGCTGACCACGGCCCTTTCGCTTTCGTCTTAGCGTCGGCAGCAGTGGCAACGGCGACGGCAACGGCGTCAGGAATGCGGGCCGAGACCCTGTGGCTGGCTGGCAAACGAGTCGTCGTACTCACATGCGACCGTGTCGCAGCTTCCAGCCCATCGCATCTCGGAACACAAGACCCTTCAGCTCCAGAGACCAAGCAGGCGGATTCGAGTAATTACTCGAAGGAGCGGGGGTCTACTCGCACGGACAGGGAGATTCCCAAGATCCAATGGAGTGGGCCCTCATGGCCCCGACTCCCCGGTCCGTCCTTTTCCGCCCTCACCCTCCTCGTACGTAGCACTCGTACGTAGTACACTCCAATCATCCGATTAGTCCGCAGCGAGCTGACGCCGACAGCCTGGTGCGCCAGTCTGTGCTCCCCTGCCCCCCTGCCCCCTGCCCGTTGCAACCGCTCGCGGCGGCCCGTCAGTGCCAGGGAGGCGGTTCACAACCCCACAGTACCAAAAGGCCGATGGCGTGGAATGATGGGTAGATACTCGAACTTGCATGTCTCAATGGTCACTACCGCCCCGGGACGGATGCCTGGCCCCATCGCTCACTCCAATGCTCGACCATGCTGCATCCGAACTTCGTACAGCACTCGTACTTGAACCGAGGTTGATTTTGTGGCGCGAGCCAGTCTCAGCTGAGGGTACCGAGTACAACGATGGGCGGGATCCACCATTCCAAATAGGTATCCTGCCTGTTCCGCATCTCGACCGAGCCGCCAACCTAATTTCAACAGCGGCCAGAAAACGAGTTTGAACGGCGACGCATGACGGGCTCTGTGCTGCCAAGACTGGTGCCTTCAACCGATGCGTTGCGTTCGTCAGGCACGTGCGGAAAGCCGTAGAAGGCATATCAGACGTTTCAATGGAGACGAGGGATGATGATCGATGGACGGTACGTAGTTGGTATACGATGGACGGCAGACCATACGCGTACCTCAGTCCACAAACCAAGGAACACTGGAAGCACGTGATGGCCAAGGTAGCTTATACTCGCAAGACCTCAGGTACGGTACCCTCAGTCAAGGTACGTACAGACAGGCACCCGAGGCAAGGTACCTAAGGTGGTAGGTGGCCATCCCAGTGCACCACCTCTGCATGCGGTAACTGAATCTCATGCCGAGGGTACCCATTGCCCCCTCGTAGGATGCTCCTCGAACAGCGTCCACCGAGTGGTCGCTTGCAAGCGCAGTCGCGCGGGCTTTTAATTGGTTACTCTACCATATCAAAGTACCGCGTACCAGCTACACGTCTACAAAACTTCCCTCCCAGGTATTACAGCTAGTCCCATTAAGCAGCGTAAGCTGACACAGTTCCTCCGCCCTACTCGTATGCGACCAGTACGCAATCCCAGTGCAAAACTATCACTATGCGCGCCTGAAAATCAAGCGGCAGTTGGCCTTGAGGACGAGGCCGGAACCAGGTTCGTAGTGCCACGAGACGACTGGCTTGATCGCGCTTATCTTGCTCAAGCGGCAGGGCTGCGGGGCAATATCCGGGAGCCCCTGTCGCGCCTCATGTACGAGTAGGTTCCTATTGCGAATGGGTATGTGTGCATGCCTCCCTTGCGACTGAGCATCGAACGTGGTGCTCGCCCTCACAGATACGTCTCCACACGACGGACAAGAGATTCGCGAGACGTCCGGGGCGAATGTCGAGGGGCAAATGGCCATACATCTCAATCATCGAGTAACGATGACAAATCCATGCGCGAGTCTCTGCCTCCGGTTGGTTTATCCCGCTTGCCTTGCCCCCGGTCCTGCTCCTGTACCTGCACGGGAGAACTGGGCGCTGTGAGCAACTGCGCATGAGGATGCGGCGAAGGGGCCCGAGGCCTGAGCACAAGGCGTTCACCCCGCAGCGATGCAGGCGATGGCAGCGAGCTGAAGCTGGGCAGTCTTGAGCGGCCCGGGTCGATTCGCTGCAAGTCACGGAGCGGCGGGAGGACGGGGCAGCGGCCCAGAGCCCGCGAGCTGCCGGCTGGTGACGTCGTGTAGTTGGAGCTCGAGTCAGACCCTGCCAGATCAGACGAGCAAGGCGAGAGCAGCGGCGCGTCAGCCCACGGGAAACGGCGATGCTGACCTTGGGCCTCGGCGAAGCACGGCGAGGTGAGGGCGGCCGTGCCCAAGCCGGCGGCCGACGGGGACAAGCACAGGGGCGGCAGCTGCATGGGCTCGGCCTGAGGGCGCCTCTCTTCCTGGTTGTGGTGGCCAAGGAGCCCTTGCGGCCGCGACCGAGGGTCAAGATGAGAAGAATGGTGGTAGTGCTGATGCCCATGAGACGAGGGTACTCCAACTCCTGCTGGCGCGCCTCGCCCACCTCTGGCAGGCGATGGCGGCAAGAGAGCGCGCCGGCGTTCCAGGCGCCTACGGCGGTTCTGACTGCCATTCCACCAGTTCTTGACGGCGTTGTCACTCCGACCTTTCAACCGACGGGCGATGTCGGCCCAGCGCCTGCCAAATCTTTGCACCAGGCGGTTGATCAACATGCCCTCCTCGTGGCTGATTGGCTCATGATTGAGCGACGGTTTGAGGTTCTGGTGGTAGCGCTCGCGGCACTGCTTGGGTGTGCGGGTGACCAGCTCCGCCGAGACGCGTACCCAGTTGAGAGGACCAAATATGCCGATCCAGTGCATCAAGCGTTCATCCTCGACGCTGGACCACGGACCTCTCTTGCCAGGGCCCACGGCTGGCTTGGGGGGCGCCATCAGACCCTTGTGCTTGGTGGTGGTGGTGGTGGTGATGCTCCCGCCGCAAGGGGCCAAAAGTAGCCGGTCCAAGTCTCCGGCTCCGAACTGGGTTGCGATGTTTTGTATACGGCTGCTTTCCTTAGCGCTGGGTGCTGTTGCTGTTGCTGTTGCGTTGACTGTGACACGCCCCTGAGAGAGATGCCTGATGTGCGTCAACGAGTGAGCCGGGACTCTGACACCCGGTGCCGTGCGTCGCAGCCCCCCAGGTTGACTAGGGCAGAAGATGTAAGAGGAGTGAAGCTTGGGGAGACGGGGTAGAGTTCAAGAGCCACAAACCTGGAGACGCGTCGATGTTGGCACGAATGCGCACTGACGCGGTGATCAAGAGAAGACAGCAGAGGAAAGCCCCCGATGAGATTCGGTGTATCTGTCGCTATGACTTCCGTCACAAAGGTACGGGGTAGGTCGGATCCTTGAGAGACTCGTGGATGAGGGCACGGGGAGGCAATGTGCGGGAACAAGGTTCCAACGGATAGGCGGACTGACAAGACAGGGGGGAGAGGACCTGGACAGGGCACGGAGGGTGAGAGCCATATATGTACCTTGCCGAGGAAGCGCCAGCTAGCAACGGCAAATGGAGATGATGGCGGACTGGCTTCGCCAAAGTGGTGATGCCATAGCCAAACGGCAAATGCGAACCTACGTTGCCAAGGCAGAGGCGGAGGCAAAGGCAAACAGAGGCAACGTGCGCCAGATGGCTTGGCTTGCAAGAGCTAAAGAGCTTAATCTTCAGCCAACCTGCCCGTACCTTGGGGCAGTGGGTCAGTCGGCAAGGCGCCATCTGCTCTGCCCGCACGCGTCCCAGGTACGAGGGAGTACTCACATACCCACATACCTTGAGATACCTTGAGACTGTGCCGGGCACCGAGGCGCGAAGCCGCTCAACTCCTGGGCCGGGTGACGACGAGCTGGCCGCGGTTGCAAGACTCCCACTGCCACTGACACGGCCGGGATGGTGCTGGCCATTCCGGGGGCCGACCCCGGCAGCGCGGGCGGGGGACGGGGGGCACCTTGGCCATGCATGCATGCCTGCGATCCCCATGTCCCTGTCCGCCGCACCCCCCAATCCCGTCGCCGCGTTGCTGCAGACTAAGGTTTTTAGCATCCCTGCAGCCGATCGAGGGAGCGCCCGAGAATCCTCGGTGGGTCAGGTCAGGTCGGCAGGTCGGCAGGGGGGCAGGGGGGTGGTGCCGTGTTGGGGAACGACGGCAGCGACCCACTCGCCCGCCCGAAGCAGACTCGAGTACTCGAGTACTCAAGACACCTACCAACGTGCCCGTAGTAGGTAAGGACGAAAGCAAGGTATGCACCAGTACAGCTACTGAGGCACGGTAGCCTGGAAGGTTATGCTTGGACACCTGCACCATGACGCCGGCCGTCGGCCCAAGGCAAGGCGCCTACTGGCCCAGGTAAGCCAAAGTACGAGTAAGCTGCCTGCCCGTCACCCAGCACTGCCGAGCCGCCCAGTGCCGAGCGCAAGGTACGAGTAGAAAGCAAGGCAATGCACCCAACGAATCCACGCTCCTCCCCCCCTGCCGTGCGCACCACAGAGGCGGGCAGGCATGCAGGCTGAGTAAAATGCACGAGTGCATGGGCACCGACGGATGCCGCACTGTCGGCGGTAAGCGCTGCACCCTTTCTGCCGTACCACCTTCGCGTGCACTGTTGTTCCGTCGTTGACCCGCAACATCCTCACCGCACAAGCCCATATCACCGACAAAGCTAACCAAACGTTCCCGAGGCTTCTCCGTGTCGACTCTACTCGTCGTAGCCAAGACTGCGTCTTGCGGGGCTTGCCTTCGTATCAGAACCTTGTGGATTGTGAGTCACGTTCCAGGTAAGCTGTCTGCGATGCCTCAGCTGAGTTCGAGTAGGCCAAGCCGTTCGTTCGCAGGGTCCCTGCCGCTGTCCGCCGTGCCGTTTTTCTGAGGCTGCAAAAATGGTAGCATCTGCCGCCCGTGTATCCGCACTCGTATGCATACCTCCTTGAACCATGCACTGGCCCATCGCATCAGCCACCTAAACGCCAACGCCAACGCCAACGCCAACGCCAACGCCAAACCCAAAGTCAGAGCCGGCACCTGGGTTAACGCCGATGCCACCGTGAGACGAGCAATCAGAAGCTTCTCGCCTGTATGGCGTAGTCGAAGCCAACGAGCCCCCAACCACCCATTACGCTACACCACCAACACGGCCCGTCGCGAGTTGGCGGCGCCCAGGAGACCAACGGGTCCAAAGTACGTACTTGTCCGGGCCATGAAGCACCCCAGCCTGCTCCGAATGCCCGCCACGGCTCCTCTTGTCTATTGTCTTGTCCAACAAGGTCTGTTCACAGTGAGGCAAACCCAACAAAGGCACCGGCTCGTACCTAAACCAGTACGGTACGTATAAGCATGCGTCTTGGTGCAAACGGCCACGTCGTCCGGTTCAGTTTGCGAAGCCCCTAATGTTCAATTGTCAATGTGCTCAGTGCCTCGGAAGGGGCTGAGTTGAGTTTCGACGTATAGTAATGCCGAAGCAAGCGCTCCATCCTGCTGAACCTTCAAACCACTCCCGGCATCTTCAATGCACTGCCACCACTGTCGGCTCCAAGATCTCGCACTTCTACCCAAGCCAATTATGTACCGTCTTGGCAAGTCTCCTGGAGACGCAGCAATGCACAACGATGACGCCAACCACACCATGAAACGTGGTTGATAGGTTGTCAGGGAGTTAGCCCACGTGAGCCCTCCTCACGGACAGCACGACAACGCGTGGCAGCAGGCTGGTTGGCTGGCAAGCAATATTGATGCGCTTGCACAATGTCCTTGTTTGCTGCGTCTGGCTAGTCACGCACCGTGCGGCCCAAGGAGACTGGTGCACAGCCGGCCGCGCCTCGTTCTGCCACAAGTGAAATGACCGGCAAGTCACATCTCCCATTATGTTTTTCTGTACGCAACGGGCGAACGGTAGACGAGTAAGGAAAGTAGGTAGGTAATCGGAGAGGTAGCCTTGGACAAGACCATACGCCACGACGCCTCGATGGCAAACTTTTGAGCCCATAATCCAGAGAGAAAGCAAATATCCACCGAGAACCATCCGCTCAAAGTCTAACGGGTGAAGGCGCAGCCAAAGTCGTAGTCATAGTCGTCAGCACAGTAATAGTTGTAATATTAGCAGCAGTAGTGGTAGCAGAGGCAGGTTGCAGTAAGAGCGGTGGTGTCAGTGGCAGCAGGGGTCGTCGTCGTCGTTTTCGTCGTCGTCTTCGTCGTCGTTATAGTCGTCATCGTTGTCATCGCGTCATCGTCGTCATCGTCATCATCGTCGGCGTCGGCGTCGGCGTCGGCAGCGGCAGTCCCCGACCCCTCTTCTCTCCCTCCTAGAGGATGACCATCGGTGGATTAGTCTTGTTCTGATGAGAGGTAAATGTCGCCTCCTATGCCTTCAACCCACCGCCGCCACGCTTCTTCGTAGGCGCTCTCCACATCCTCCACCCAGCGTCGTGTATTGAACAGCCCGCAGTGCCATTTGCTCTCCCACAGCACCTTCCGCATCTCGGCCAGCCGTCCTCGACCTTCGATAGCCAGGATTCCGTCTGTACCCACATAAGTCAGCCCGCCCCCCAACGTGGCAGCCACCTCCTCGTATTCCAGCTCGCTCTCTGCTATTAGCTCTCGTGCCATTTGGCGGCCCTCCACCGACTGAGGCAGCGCCCCTCGCAAGATAGATGCAGCCATGCGCGAGCACATCTTGTATGGGTACCTCGGCAGAGTCAATAGCGGCGTGCTGGACCAAAGAACATCTGCCGCCGTCGTGTGTGCATTGCATTCGGGCGTGTCCAGGAACAGGTCGCATACTCGGGCACGGGATATATGCTGGCTTTTAGGTGCCACGTCGGTGAAGATGAGGCGACTTGCCACCTCGGGCCCGGCCCACGCGTCGGCCGTAGCCCGCAGGTTACTCTCTCCAGGCTCTGGAAAGCGCAGGAGCCATAAGATTGCCTTTGGAACCCGAGCCAAAATTCGAAGCCAAGACCGGAATGTTGTCGGTTCAATCTATGCCATTGTTGCGCGCAGGCACCCGTTAGTCTCTTCATATGACACCATCTCGTTCGTTGGTGAGCGTACCTTGTACAACTGATTGAAGTTGCCCAGGATAATAACGTCGTCTGCCATGGTAGGGAACAGTTTCTTGCGCATACTCCATCTGCGGTGCTTCTCCTCTTCCCACGTCATCCCCCTCTCGTCAGCGTCGCAGGATTGTGCATGGTCGCAACAGAAGAAGGTGTCGCGGCAGAATATAATGTTTTCCGAGTACACCCAATCACCTTCGTCGCTTTCCGTGTTGTCCTCGAACACATCCTCGACGCCCACGTTTCTTCTCCAGGGACGCAACGTACTAGGGGGGATGGCCGTCGTGTCGGCTAGAATATAGTCACACCACTCTGCCCCGAGGCTGCCCGCAAACCCCATGAACGACATTTGAATCGGGGCCGGTCTGGCGGCAAAGATTTCGTTGCGTGCCCCCCTTGTGTATCCGTTGAGGTTCACCAAAATGTGGATCTGGTCTCGAACAATTTGCTCAATCAGTTTGTCAGGCGGCCAGCTGCTGACATCCCGAAACACTGGTGCTTCTCTCTCTATTTGCTGTCTATGAATGGATTTATCGCTGGCAGTGGTGGCGTAGCAGAACGCTCGAGCACGGCTCGGATTATGAAGTCCGAAGACTGACTGCATCCTGGATAGAAAGGAGTCAGTCCGATCAGACACACATCAATTAAAGACGTCTAGGGAGAGGGATGGGCGTACAGGTGAGCTAGAGGATGGTTGTTGAAGTCTGAAGACACGTAGCCAATGTTGAGCTGAGGGCTGGGTGGAGGCGGCGGTGGGTACACTGTGTTCTGAAGCCATGGCGATCGTAGCGTTGAGCAAGAAATGCGCATTGCGTTGCGCTGCGAAATCATCCGAATGTCGCTTGCGGTGAGTGGGCAGGTGAAGGTATGGAACGGTAGCACTGTTGGTGCTGTAGGTACCGTAAGATTCGGAGGTAGTCTTGGTCGCAGATATGGCGATTCTGACTCTCTGCCAGATATGTATAAGTCCAGATACCATCGGCGCATGATCACTCGGGTAGCGCGCTCAACAAGGCGCAACGTCCGTGATCCTTCCCAGTGCTTGCCGGCCCACTGCCGAATTGCGTTGTCCAGCTTTGGAACAGTTTCCTCACATAAGTGCTGGAGCTGTTGGGCCAGGGCACATATGACAGCTTCTTGCAGTGTATGCCGGCCCCAGCTGGAGGCGTCCTTGAGCTGCCTGGCCACAATGTCCACAACGCGCTTAGTTAGGCCGCTACCGTGGCCAGTTGCTCGAACATCAAGCAGCCTTCCTTCGTCATCAACATGCCATCGATCATATTGGCCTGAAGCAAGCACCACTCCGCCGCGGCCTCGCCAATTGCAGACGGAATTTAGGGCTGTCAACAGGCCGCAAACGGCCTCAGCAAACCCCGGGTTTGAAGTCATGGCACGGCGGTAATAGGCGATAGCGTCATTGATCCGCCCCTTGTCCTTGACTGCGTTGGCGAGGTTCGTTAGTGCGATATCAAAGGTTCCGTCGCACGAGACAGCACGCTCGTACATCTGTACTGCAAGGTCCAATTGGCCAATGTCCTTCAACAAGCTGCCCAGGTTCGTGTGTAGGTGGACATGCTTGGGATCCAGCCTTAGGCCGTAATGGTAATACGCCAGCGCAAGGGCCATTCCGCTACCTGGCGTTATGCCGGGTATGGCTGGCTGAGAAGTGTCCACCGTAGATGCCTTCGCCAACGATGGAGCAACCTGCTGGACTCCAGCAAGCAGGATCCCAACGTTGTTCGCCGTTGATGGACTCTCTTGGAGGGAGAGCGAGAGGTAATAAAGAGCCAAGATGTCGTTGACACTTGATGACTTGCGAAGAAGGCCATAGTCTCCCGTGCCGCCAGACATGGTATCCTGGAATATCTTGGCCAGCGAGAGCAGCGAGTTGCTTGTCGTCTGTAGCGCTGCCCGTTTTGAAGGCCCATTCCGTACGAAGACTAGCCCGGGCAACTCGCCGCCTCGGGAAAACACGAGCTGCGCGGTGGTGCGAGCTCTCTCGGGCGACAGCATCAGGGGGCGCACTGACTGGTCCTCTTGTTCGCGATGGATGCAGCTGGTATTTCCCGGACACAGGGCGCCTTGGATCCGCCGTGTAAGGTCCTGGATGCCATTCAGACGCCGCCCTACGCTGATTAGCACGGCTTCTTCAAATGCTTCAGAGGCTTTCTCGACATCCTTCAAGCTGTAGAGCATTGTCCCCTTCGCATGCACCAACGCGAGGATCCTTCCGTTCTCGCTGCCTGGCAATGCATACCCGCTGGATCCAAAACCTTTGTCTCCAGTAGAGCCGTGGTCGCTGGATCTCTGCGGAGGCAGTCTCAGAGCCCGCTGCACGTATGAAATAACCTGGACGGCCTCTTCGCTACGTTTCTTGTACAGCAAACCCACCAGGTGCTCGGTAGCCTCCAGATAGCTTGGGCGAAGTTTGACAGCTTTGAGCCAATGTTGTTCTGCATCCTGCTGCCGACCGAGGCAATAAAATGTGGCCGCCATATTCGTAAGGGCCTCAACATGACTGCGAAAACAAGGTCAGACATCCAGAACAGCCACTTGACAGTTCGTCTGGGACAACTTTTACCTCGAGTCTGTAGCCATGATCCTCGAGAACCATTCCAAGGCTTCGTCGTAGCGCTCAAGTCCATAGCAGAGGCACCCTCCCAATAGCATTCCGTCTGTCCACTTCCAGCTGCTCTGCTGGCAAAGGTTGTTAAGAACATCCAATGAGGACTTGGCGTTGGCGATAGGTGAACTTCCGACAAGGGAGCGCGGAGTGTTGAGCGGCGTGGGGTCGTCGGAGGGGATATCGTGTTTGTGGGCCGAAGGATGGAAATGGCCTTGTCTAGCCAAAATTGGATGACGCGAGAGCGTGTCATGATCTCCTTCAGCTCTCAATGTGAAAGAACCCCCGTAAGAGCGGTTGGAGGCGGCGGAATTGGAGAGTTTGGGTCCATTCAGATTTGCAGAGCCATCAGCAAGGCAGGTCTGCAGCTTAGAGAGAACAGGAAGCTTGTGGGTCATATCAGCCCCTGAGCTCGTCTTCAGGGGGTTGGCTCTCCCATTTGCTTGGAGGAACGCCAATAATTCGACATAGCTGTGATGGGCATGTGCCAACGCTTTCTCCTTGAAACCTGGCTGACCAGGCCGTCCCGTTATGCGTCGAACTGATGCCGTATTCGATGCTTGGTGTGCATCATTCCAGAGCTGAGAATCGACGCTGGTTGATACAGACCTGCAATCAACTTGAGCTTGGCCTCCCAAGCACCTGAGAGACGGGTGGCTAGATTGATTGTAGAGGACAGGGCGGCCATAAGGGACGGCATCAGGCTTTCCATGGCCAAATGCGACGGCCTGGGGCTGCTCCAGGGTCTGGTAGTCCCAAGGCGAAAGCCCAGGGTGGCGAGCCATCTGGCCAAACGGGAAAGAGCCAGTCATCGGAAGCGGGGGAGGGCATATTGCGCGAACATTGTATTCGTTTGCTCGCATGACGGGCTGGTAGGTCTCCTGGCGCAGCTGCGCGGGTCTCTCGTCGATAGCCGGGACTATCATACTGTCGCCGGGCGGGATCTGCGACGAGTTAAACTGCGATGGCTGCGCCCCGTTCTCATAAAACCAGGGCGAGGCTGTTAGACTGGGCGGCGACCAAACATTTGGAGGCTGCCCAGATGAGTGCTGGGCCAACGTCCAACCATGGCGAAATTGATTGTGCAGTGGCTTGCTCGGAGCATGAGGGATAGGGCGGGCAGAAGCAGGCAGTATCATATGTTTCAATGGTGGCGGACCTGGACAAAGCTGTATTGGAGAGCCATCGTAGCCAGCATCGACAGTCCCATTCGGCGTCTTTCGCCGGAGGTTGTGCTCGGAAATCGGCGCAGCAGCAACCTGCAGGTGCAATAGTGGTTGAGATATTCGGATAGGGAAGGATTGTCGATATGATGGATTCAGGTTCCGAAGCTGGGGGTGTCGCAGTGCATCGACATCAAGACCATTGTCGACGTCGCGGCGGTGACCAAAATCGTCATCGGGCACAGCTCCTGCGACGGCGTGGAAAGTCGAGGGCGGAGGCTCCGGGCGGGGATGCATCTGGAGTGCAGGCAGCCTATCCGACACGGCCAAGCAAAGAGAATGATGGACTGGACGGCACAGAGCAAAGCCGGCGGAGAGACAGCTGGTAGGTCAGCAATCGCTCAAAGCCTGCTGCTCATCGCATGTCCGACGGTTGGGGTGAAGCGACAGGCATTTGGAGTCGGCGGCGCTGGACTGGCGTATCCAAGGCGGACAATGCCGAAAACGAGCACGGTCTGAAGCCGTCGGTGAACGAGGTAGGTGTCGGGCGAACCGGCTGCAGGTTTGAGGACGCTGGCGTTGACCAAGGGTGTCTGGCGAGCTTGAGAAGTGCCAGCTGCTGGTGCTAGCTTGGGATTCGGGAACGACAGACGCCAGCAAGAGCAGGCGGCAAAGGCGGCGAGCGGGTTGCAAAAGGGCCTCTTCAGGTGTATACTCGCCAGCTTGGATTGGAACGAAGTCAGATGGTACGTTATAGGTGCGCAGCACGGCGTTGATGGGTCGACGGATGGCCGCTTTGGGTTGCGTTGTACGAGGTTGACGGGATGGGGAGCCTGATGAGGGGGACTTATGGTACTGGAAAGCGCCGGGGCACGACGAAGACGCGTGGTGGAGTGAGGTACCTGATAATATGCGAGCTCGTACGTACTTCCGTCCCTTACCTCTACGAGTACGTGGGTAGTACCTGTAAGCACCCGCAAGGCCCCACCGCCAGTATCGTTACTGTACGCGGTAGTAAGGTAATTAATGAGGAGCGTGGGTAGGTAGGTACCTTGGAATATTAGGTAATTTTCCTTCCAGGTTACCATACCTCCCCTTCGTAGTACAGTCGAGCCCGTTATACTGACCGGCTATCTTGTGGTCTCAGAGAATTTCAATAGAGTTCCCGGAATTTCCAAGTGCCCCCACGAGGAGTTACTTCGGTCCCTCAAAGATAGGTGCTTTCGATAGTTTCTTTTCTATGCCGAAACATTGCTGTCGGCCGCGTGCCCGGGCCGGCCACGGGATGGGCAGCAATGATACAATCTACAGTATACGAGTGCTCGTAACGTAGGAAGCCCGTAGATATCAGGTACCTTGGTCATTACCAAGATAAGGACATATCCAAGTCTGCCAGCCTCGCTGTGCGGAAAAGAGGGTGAATGGGTAGTTGCTCAAAGGCCGGCACAGAGACTGACAAGACCATCACGATAGCGGCGAGTGAGGGCCACGACACGCCATGGCCCTGCGGGCATACGTGTTCAGGAAAGTTTGTGTTATGTATAGGTAACTGATCTACGCATGAGGTGCAGAGTTGACATGATCGCCCTTGGTGCATCTCAAGGCAGTCATGCCTACGTTCTTAAGGTGATAGTGACATTGCCACCACGTTTCATGGACCAAGACGTCACCGATCGCGAGGATTCCTTAACCGTCTTCCCAGGCTGGTGCGCCACGCTAAATCCAATCTGCAATCCGGACACCTCCGAATCTCGACGACCGAGTCTCGGGACGTTGCTCTCGCCAACAGCGACAGTTGTGAAGGAGCGGACACGAAGCGTGTATGTTGGCCAGGTTAATGGACCACTACACCCACGGGCCAAAATGCCAGAGTGTCGCGGTGAGTATCGAGCCAAAGTTCTACTTTCTCTTCCTTGAGCAAAAATAGAAATAAACCACCGTGTAGATTGGTAGATTTCAGAGTGTAGCCAAGGGTGTCTTAAATGCTTTGCAGTCGATTTCAAGAGTCACAGGTTCGAGTTCAAAAGTCACAGATGGGCATCGCTTCGGTCACTGCTGAGTCCCGATGCGGTGACTCCCAGCTCATTGGTGCTGCGATGAATTCTGTCGAGCTATTCCTAGCCGCAAGACCTATCTTTGACAACAGCATAATCACGGCACCCCCCAGGCGACAAACATGCTGATCTATTCCTCGGGAACTTTGGAACGTCGTTAGCCACTCAAGATCGTTGCGCGAGCAAGGGAACTGCTGGGACAGCAATAGGGCGGTTCTTACTGTCAATGTCACCATTCTCAATGGCTTCGGTGATGACCTTGGGCGGCTTCCCGTCCACCTGGCAACCAACACTGTAGGCCGTGCCCAAGACCTCCTTGACGGTACCCTTGAGGTCCTTCGAGAAGGACTTGTAGCGCATCGTACGGGCGATCTCAATGATCTCGTCCAAGGCAACAGACTTGCTGTGCTTGATGTTCTTCTCCTTCTTTCGGTCGCGGGGAGGCTCCTTCAGCGCCTTGATAATGAGCGACGACGCAGTCGGGACGACAGACACTGCAGCCTGGCGATTCTGGATGGTGAGCTTGACGGTTACGCGCAAGCCTTTCTGTTTACCTGGGTCAGCTGCTAATATCCTCCTCGCGTCAGAAACAGGAGACGTACCCAGTCGCCGGTCGCCTTCGCGATATCTTCACCCACTTTCTTGGGCGACAGACCAAGGGGGCCGATCTTGGGAGCAAGGGCCGAAGAAGCACCCACCTCTCCGCCAGTGGCACGGAGGTGGCTAGAGCGTGGGAAGTCAGTGATTGAACAATCTTGAGGACAATTTTTCACCGGGCAAGACGAACATGATCTTGATCTCGTTCGGGTCCAACTTGGGAGCTGTACAGCGGTAAGTATCCTGCGGAAGCAATTGCGGGCAGCAGCGTTTGGATCTTACGCATGTTGGCGGTTTATTCTGCGGCAGAGGCTCGTGGTTTGCTTGCCAAAGGTTTGTGAGTGAGGATGAAGAGGTTGAAGAGAGCGACTAGAGCCACAGCCTAGAAAAGTTGTTTGTGTGCCCCAACTGTCTGCCCTAACAGCGAAGACATGTGGGGCTGCCGCAGGTGGCAGTGCGGAGCACCTGCGCCTGCGCCTTAGGTAACTTCTCTTGCCGATCACGGGTTAGAAGCCGGCACGTGACTGACGACATTGAGTGCTTTGGGACTTTTAAGGTATCTGGTAATTTTACCGTGTCTACTCCGTACTCCGTACCTGAAGAGTCCTGGCATGGCCTCATGTACAGTACCTCATTTAGGATGAAATAGGTCTCCTACCAGGTATCTACCTAGGTACCTAGGTGCTTACCTTAGGTAAGCTCTCTGCCGTGCATTTGTACGTTGAGTACGCTGCGTGTTGGCGTCGATTTCCCGACAAGACCAAAGCGCAGGCATGTACGGAGTAGGTGCCTTAGGCTTGGATTTACTCGCACACCGAGGTCGCTGGACTTGGTCATTTTCGACCGTGGGTGGGTCACGGCAGGGCAACAAATCGATTCGACTGAGCGAGACGGACGAGGGGGGCCAGAGAGATACAGAGACACAGGCGTTACAGACACTTCACCGGTTCCGGTTCCCTTCCGCCGGCGCACGGGTCCCTTCACGTAGCTTCAGCAGGCATTGTGCGAATGGCGCGGCAGCCCTCACTCGACTTCATCTCCGGAGTACGATACTATGTCTACAACCCTTGGTGTTGTTAAAGGCCCCAATTGCAGCTAGCACAATGTCCACCCCGTTATGGTTCTATGGCATAGCCCTGCGACAGCGGCGGGTGCGCGATTGTAGGAGCACTATTAACGTCACGTCAAGCGCTCAGTTTGTGCCGCTCACCGCAAGCCTGTAAACAGATTGTTAGCCATGCATAAGCTCAGCAAGTACTTTTCATGAGGGCCCTTACTTCATCAAATGATCCATAAATGTCTGCAAGGAGACGTCGTCGGTGAAGATGGTTTGGGCAGACGTAGCCCCCGCTCCGCCATACGGGCCTGTTGTATGCGTCGTGGAGGGATTCAGCTTGGATAGCAAGAATCGAGCTTGCGAGCCACCAGCATCGCAAACGATGAACCGTGGCAGCGGAAAGCGATCCGTAATGAGGTCCTGCGGCATGTCAGAATATGAAGCTGGGAAAACGGCTGTCTGATGCACCTACCCTGGCGTCCTCCTTTGGCTGCTCCAAAAGCGCGGCAAAATTCTCGTAGCCCTCTTGGTCCTGGTATCCAGCCTTGCGCCATTCAGCAATTGTCTCACCGTGGAAGATGAGAATGTGAAAGAAGGTGTCAAGGAGCAAGATGTGGGTCGGCTGAATCGATGCCGAGTCCAATAGGACGGGCATTCCCCCATCTTGGTCAAAGGTGTATGAGTCCAAGGTCGGCTGGATCATAACGAGAGAGTTGCTGGCATCTTCATGGTTCAACACATGTCGGTCGAAGGCAGTCTCGTCGGGGGAGTTGTTGAAGACCTGCAAGAACTGGCTCCTCCGAAGGTGGAACATGAACTGCGGGTAAAGTGTGAAGTTCTTTTCCAGCCGGAAGGACGATGGATCATCCTTTCGGTAGTCCGCAAATCTCGAGCAGAGGCGTATGAGCATCCTGTCTACCCAACGGAGCACATCCGGGCCGTCGTCGACCTCGGACTTGAATACAGCGATCCTAGACATGAGAACTGCCGCTGCTTCCTGGTCGAACGACTGCGCGATGGCAGGGTCTCCCGCAGGACCGCTCAGATTGCGGGCTATTGTCGTGACTCGAAGATGAAACTGGCCCGAAGAGTGTTGATAGTACGTCAAGAACTGCATCATCCCCTTCTGCGGGGTTTGCTGATGGGACACGGGGCCTTGGCTGGCGACCTCAAAGTATATGCCATAGCTGGCCTTGGGATCGATGCCGCACATTTTCCAGGAACACGTGTTTCCAATGCCGCACTCTGTCTCGCCAACAGATATCGACTTTTTGTTGAGGGACACAGCATGCCCAATAAGTCCAGTGACCTTGAGTTCCTTGGTGGTCAGCACTTCGAGCACGGCGTTGAAGCCCATGAGAAGGTTATCGTCTCCATCCTTCTCGAACACGCGAATGAACGACTGTTTGAACATGGAAGATGTAAAACTGTCGGTCAGGATCATGTGGCCTCCTGTTGAGTTGCACAGGCCTTTCATCTCCAACAACCCAACCTGGTCGAGGCAACCCGCAAATACGTCGATGATATGACCATTATGGGCCGTGCGCTTCGCTAGATTGTCGTAAAACTGCAAGGGCGATGTTAACATGCAAGGTCCCGATGCATCAACGGCAGATATCTCACCTTGAGTGCCTTCTTGTAGTACTTGACATTGTCGCGGTCAATGTCATGGTGCGATCGAATGGGCTCACGGAGCTCTGGCCCAACAACCATGCCTGGCCCCTCCGTTGCCGGCCCACCTGCGAACAACATTATGCGACCACCGGAATTTTGAAACGATGACTCCATCAATCCCACGGCAACGCTCAGAGCCACACCGGTGCATCTGAGACTTCGTCGATCGTTGGCGGTCGGCCAGGGGTCCTTCTGTAGGGTTTCCAGCGTTTTGGTGAGCTGAAACTCTGCCTGCTGGACGGGAAGAAGGAAGCGAGATGCTGGTCCCATGGGCATCGGCCGGCCAGGTTGGGGCTGTACGCCGGGTCGCATTCCCGACGAGGTTAGGCCCAGCATCTCTTGGACCTGCTTGGCCGTGTAGTCCTTGCTGCCTCGGAATACGTATGACTTAGCACAGCCCTCGTAGCCAATTTCATGGACTTGAGCCTGAGTCACGCCGTCAGTCAGGGGGCCCCACGATGGTTGGGAACTACATAAAGAGCTCAGCTCACCATGGTACCAAAGGTAATCAGTCCAACAAGAGCATTCTCCGGCAACAAGCTCAGACTCATAACCAGCGATTCCTTGAGCGCGGCCAAGCCGTCCTCCTCTTGGCACAAGTCGACGACATAGAGGAAAATGGGCGGCGCGGGCGCGGGTCGAGAAAGCCGGTACTCGATGGTGGTGTTGGTGGGGTGCAATTCAGGAGGGATGGCATTCGCCGTGATGTCTTTGTAGTGTGGCGGAAGCTGGTTGCGCGACAGGCAAAATGGGCATATCCATACCCTGGCACGGACATCGACTTGGCTACGGCGTCGTTAGTGAGCCGTGGTCGCGAAGTACGCGCTACCGAAGGGGGGAGACGTTGACAGGGTTGCAACTGACCAGAAGGGATTGAGGACGGCTCGACAAGGTTGCTTGCACGTCACAGGTTCAAACTGCAAAAGAGGCGTGTCTGGCTTCTCCTTCAACGGGGTATAGAGGGCACCAATGGGCACGACAAGCCTGGAGGCTTCCTGTTCGAGCGAGCACGATCAGCACGAGACACAACGAGACAGCAGGCTTCGGGAGAGACGGCCAGGTACTCACCATGCGCGAACTTGGGAACACATTCCAACTCAGACGCACGCCGTCACGATCCTCTATCTCACTCCATTGTTCCTTGATTGTTTCGTAGTCCATCGCGGATGCGCCGAGGCGAGAAACGCCCTGTGAAGCTCGGATGCCGCGAGACGACGGTGTATCGTGGCCTGTTCAGCCGCAGGCGCACCGAGATCTGCGAGAAATGCTAGTATATCTCGGGCAGCAGTAGCAGGCGTGCAGGCGACGTGCAGAATGCGACTATGGTTGGCGAAACTTGAAAGGGCGGCAAGATGCTACTCGCAGGGGAAGCAATGGAGCTGGTGTGGATTGGAGAATGTGGACAGTTTGGCAACCCCACCATGCCAGGGTCGAAATGCGCCTGGGTTCAGGAGCACCACTAATTTACTTGGGTACGGCCGTAAGTAGGTACCTAGGCACTACCTCGGTAGGCAGGTGCTCTCGGTTGAAAGGCGCAGTACCTATTAGGTGCCTGACTATAGAGTACACGTAGTCTACCTACCACACATGTACGGCTAGGTGCCGCAAGGTAGTGCAAATATGCAGGCAGCACAAACCCGTGCAATGGGCGCGTTACCTGACCCGATGTGATGAATGCAAAGGATACGGAATACCGCACTTGCCCTCACACAGTCCATACAGGACTGAACGACCAACTCTCTGCAGCGTCGCGACCGACGGGCCCAACTTACTTTTACAACTGACCAATCCCTCGTACATGTGCTCAGGCAGGTGGGTTTCGTCGTGTTGGGCACTGCACAAAATTTGATCAACCACATCGAAAAAGCTGTGCATCCAGGTCGATCAAGCTAAAGGGGCAGTGTCCCGCAACAAAGACGGATACAGCATCCAAGGAGAGACTGCCAAGTCCCACGAAATGACCAATTCTTCCCTATGGCGCCTGCGGCCGTACCTCTGTCAGCACGCCTGGAACAAAAGCTCTCAAGTCAGGGCAATTTCGCAAAAGGCTCGCATAGACGCCGTCCGTCCCTTAGTATACGACCTACACCCGCCATCGCGACCTAAGACGGACGAAAAGCAGGCCCCAGTCATCTTCCTTCATGGCCTTTTTGGATCCAAGAAGAATAATAGAGGCATCAGCAAGTACGCCGAACCCCGGACTAGCAGCACAAGTCGCAGAACACGCAACCGCTAAGATGATGCAGGGCACTGGCTCGCGACCTGGGAAGATATGTGTACGCACTGGTGAGCCATTACTTGCCCTTTCGCCCGAGAGCCGCTTCTTGGCACACTCGGACTGATGTTGTGCTCGCGGACCGCTAGGACCTGAGAAATCATGGCGAATCCCCGCATGACGAGCGCCACGACTACCCTGCTATGGCTGAGGATGTTGCGGCATTCATTCAGGATCACGGACTGAGAGACACCACCATTATTGGCCACTCCATGTATGGTCCCGCCGCTCCGCCTGCCACATTTGCAAGATCCAGCCCAGCTAATGCCAGGTTGTCGTCACGACAGGGGTGCAAAGACCGCCATGACGCTGGCGTTGCGCTCGCCCGAGATGGTTGCAGATATCGTCGCCGTCGACAACGCGCCGGTTGACGTGGCGCTCAACAAAGACTTTGCACATTATATCAAGGGAATGCACAAGATTCAGGACTCAAACGTCACCCGCCAGGCCGAGGCTGACCAGATCCTGCAAGATTTCGAACAGGTGGGTGGGATATGATGCCGCTGCAGAGACGCCCGCTGCAACCGCGAATTCTCTTGCTTACTACGTACTCTGAGGATATGGGCGAATAGTCGCTTCCAATTCGTCAATTCTTGCTCGGCAATCTCTACCGTCCAGACGGAGACACGGCTCAGAAGTTTCGCATTCCGCTGGAGATCCTGGCTCGGTCCCTCCACAACCTCGGCGACTTTCCTTACAGGAGCCCGGGGGACCAGCGTTTCGGGAAGCCTGCGCTTTTTGTCCGCGGAACCAGGAGCAACTATGTGGCCAACGATATGCTGCCAGTGATTGGGCAGTTCTTCCCCCGCTTCCGCCTTGCCGACATTGATGCTGGGCACTGGTTGATATCAGAGCAGCCCGAGGCGTTTCGGAGAGGTAACATGGTCCCCGAAAACTTCAGCACCACTCTCACTGACTTTCATAAAGTTGTGGTGGACTTCCTCAGCGGCACCGAGTAGAATATAGCTGCCGTCTGGAATATTTGCGTCGTATTCATCGGAGACCCTCTCTCCCACACCATGTATCGTGGGGGTCTTACTTCCCAAAGATCACGCTCTCTTCAGCTCCCAGTCCCGATGCCACTTCGCAAACCAGTCTGTGTTATTCACCGCTGCAAATGCTCCTTGCAATAAATGCCTAGTCACCTGCACAACATACAAGGGGCATCACGCAAGTTGAGAACAAGTAACCTAGCCTTTTTACCATTTCATGGGGCATTACCTTACCCCAAGCCGCCCTAGATGCTACGCCATTTGCAATGACCGAAACAATGCCAGGGATGAGTGTATCTCCCGCGAGACTCCCGAATTGCCTCGCACCAGCATACAGACAGCGCCGCTCAAACCTCCTCAAGCACTCGCTCCTTGAACTCCCGCTCAACCTTCTGGCCCTGATCATCCGTCCCCGCCTCTCCGTGGAGTGCCATCAAGGCGCCCAAATCGAACTTGGGGGCCTTGAGAAGCTTGACCTTGCGGATGTGGACCTAAAACACGAGATGTCGTCAGTTACGAAACGACGTAGGAGAGAGGGATGGCACGGGAATCGCCGCTTACGTTCTGCAGAGGATAAATGCCCTGGGTGGACTTCTCGATCTCGCGACCAATAACCTCAGGAATGAGCTTGGAGGTGAGCTGGGTCAGGGTGCAGCTGGAAGCCTCGCGCTGGATGATATCAGTCATCTTGCGTCGGATGGCCCGGATCTGCGACGAGGCGGCGTAGGTGGTCTTCTTGATCTGGTTGGGTCGTCGCTTGGTGAAGGCGATGGCGAAGAGGCGGATGAGGTAGTCGTCAGTGGTCTTCACCGTGACGTTGGCCTCAATGAGAGTCTGCCACTTGCGCACCAGAGACCGCAGCTTGTCGGAAGTGAAATCGAGGCCGTGGAAGTTGGTCAGGCAGTTCTTGCCCTGGACCTCGTCGACGCGAAGACGAACTTTGCGGAACGCATGGTCCTCGTCCTTCTGAAGGTCGGCCAGCGAAACCTCGACAATGCGGCCCTTGAGAGCATCGTTCGCGTTCTTGAGACCGGTCGTGCGGTTCACGAGAGTCTTGCCGACACTGCCAAAGTTCGGTGTTAGCGATCGTGTGCCGGTGGTCCAAATGTCGCTTTTCGTCGAAACTCACTCTCGGACGTTGAAGGGGCTCGGTGCCTGCAAATAACCCGTTAGCGAGCTGGCACAGCTGAGAGATGCCGTCTTGATCTGGGGCAACGCATACCTTGATCGAGTACCAGTCCTTGCGAGAGAAAGGGTCAACGGTCTTCTTCTTGAGACCTTTCTTCCCCTTGGAGAGTCTCTTGTTCCTGCAGTTGGTCAGCATACAGACAATAGAACGCTCATGCTGTCGACGCATCGCAAGATACTCACTTTCCAACCGCCATGATTGCTGGCCAATTTACGAGCAGTTGGAGAAACCAAAGGTGCTGAAGGGATTGGTGGAGGGGCGAGAATAATTTCAATTCTTGTGTGCACCGACTAAGGTCTAAGCGAGTGGATCAAACCTTTCCGGCGCAAACATTTTCCGTTCCCTCTACCAGCTCGCCACGGAAGTGTCACGTGCTTCCATTGCGTTCTTCGTCCCCACTAATTCTTTTTATACGTATCTTGGTCACGTGCGCGTAAGATATGTAACTCCCTTACGGAGTACCTAAAGCAGGCATATGGCTCTAACAAAATGCAAGGTACGGAGTACCTAGGTACAGTACACATGGCTTTGCCGCATTCCGCCGTCTTCTCCGTACCTAAGCTCCTCCCCATGGGAAGACAAGGAGTGCGCAAAGTCCTTGCTGCTGTCAGACCTGTCTCCGTTCCGACCTCTCATTTCATCCACGCAGGTCCCGAAGTAGCCGGACTGCCAGACTCAAGATGCTGCAGCGTTACGCCCCAGGCTACACATGAGCCAGCACGTTGCTCTCGTCTCCCTCTCCAGCGCCGATGTCTTTGGCCCGGGCAAAATGTCCCGGTGAGGCTGGCTTCAGTCTGCCGGAGCTTGGTTGGCGAGGCAAAGGCACAATTGGCAGTGTGATCATGTGGCAATGCCGCATGCCTCTACGAGATGTGCCCTCAGGGTGATACAATTGCTGCCGTGCATACGGAGCACGTGGCACGGCAATCCTTTTCTCGGTTGAAGTCGTTCCCGTTGGGCGCAAGGGTCCCGATACGCCGTTCCGGTACGCCGCTCCAGTTTTCGAAGTCGGGGAAGCTGAAGTAGCAATCTATGCGCGGAGGAGAACCGCCTGTCAATCAGCCCCTTGACTGAACCTGCAGCGTATGTCGATTCTGCCTCAGCTCAAGACAGCCAGCCTACCTGATTTGGATGTCTCCAGCATTGCGGTGGCGACGTGACTGCTGGAGGGACGTGCGCCCTGGTCCTCCCCGCTTGCTATCATAGCCACCATGTGTTGTTGCAGCAGCTCGGGTGTGGCCATGTGCCGCCCACCGTCGACTCTTGCTCCAGCGCAGGTCCACGACTTGCTGAGTATATCTGCCGCCTTCTGCTGGGATACGGGGCTGGCAAGGGATCCCCGAATGGCATTTTGCGTGGTGATGGAGGGCTCGGTGACACGGGACCGGAGTAACCTGGGCTTCGGGTGAGACCCTTTGGGTCTCATCGAGCAGTCGCCTTGTTGGCCGCCGGTGGCCCTGCGCAGCGATGCCATGTCGTTGGGCTCGGTAAGGGTGGTCAGTCACAAGAGGGGAGTGTCGGGCAACGGCTACAAGAAGGACAGCATGGGGAAGTGAGCCGTCTTATCAAGGCGCTGGCTGCGTCTGGCAGCAACGAGAGCACCCAGCATTTGGTGCGAATGGGCCAGTGCAATGATCAACACCGTGCATTTCCGAGGAGGTTACCCACTCCGCGTCCCGGCTCCCGACCTCACTTGGTAGCCCGTTGGGTATCGAGGCGCTTGCCACTTGGCATCTCATAGCTGGGTTGGGTGTCATCGGGGCGACCAATAGGTCCATGGCACATCTGGACATATACGTATACGTAGTATGTACGTGTATCCTCCTTGCCCTGTCGACCCAAGCAGGCTGTCTGCCTACCTACGTATGTATGTACCTATGTGTGGGGTTGTCTCTTCCAGGCGGAGGGGCTCGCTCGACTGTGGGGGCCGCTCACTTCGCAGGACTCGCCTACTCTTCGAACGCAGCCCAA
Source organism: Albophoma yamanashiensis (assembly GCA_001600555.1). Classification (NCBI taxonomy): domain Eukaryota; kingdom Fungi; phylum Ascomycota; class Sordariomycetes; order Hypocreales; family Ophiocordycipitaceae; genus Albophoma; species Albophoma yamanashiensis. Next base: position 1,884,854 of record BCKH01000002.1, read on the forward strand.
CGAGGAACAGTGGTCGGGCGGGACGTATTTGTGCACAACGCACGGTAGTTGCGCCTTGACGATATCACGACATGTTTGCGTAGCCTACCTAAATCGTGCGCATGAAGCATCCGTCAGCTCTGTATGCCCTGCAAATACGTGCTGCTTCTCGTTGGCAAAAACGATCCCCACCGACGCTTGCTTCCCGACGTGCATGGTCATACTTGTCTAAGACGAAGAGCCTTGAACATCGGTCTTGCTATTGCTTGGAACATAACATGGGCGGCTCCAAATCCTCGAGCCACAAATACAAGTCATCCTCGTACAAGCATGGGCTAAACGACCAATAATGGGGCGCTTCCCATACAAGACGGAACGGTTTGCTTGGGTTTGGCACGATGCTCTTATCCTCCCGTCGTCCTTCTACTTCATGGGTGCGCATGAAAAAGAAGTGCGCGACATTACGTTCAATTGTCCTGAGGTGGACCCTTAGCAACAGAAAAACATGCCGAGATTCGCGCAGGCGCGCCACTTCAGTGGTCGATGCTACACTGCCGTATCAGTAGAGCGCTCGCTTCTGCATGGCTGGGGCTGGACGGGGCGACTCACTCCTCCCATATTCGACCCTGAACCGACTTCAATTCGTCCGTCGTGAGTCGTTTGCCAGCGGTGAAGTAGCCTTGCAATCATCAGCAATGCGAAAGCAAGCACAAAACATGTGTGAACTGACCGGCTGTGATTTTGGCATCAATTTCCACCCTTGAGTCGGCGGGAATGAGATTTTCCGGCAGTTCAACTCTCTCGTGGATCGGAATGCTGCCGCTGTCAGCGTGCCTTGTGGCAATGAACTTGGGAGAATGCATCGCTTACCCCTGGCCAACAATCGCATCGTATTTCATGCTTGGAATGTCATCAGCACCCGCATCCAGCCGAGTATCTCTCAGACCTGCTTACTTGCTCATGCTCAGCATTCTGTCAATCTTCTTGATGCCGAGCCAGTGAAGGATATCCGGCATTAAGGCCTGAAAACGCATGTCCTTGACTCCAGCGATGTTTTCCGTCCGGGTGAAGTAGTCCGAGGCTCGATCCTCGCCACGCTTTCGGGCATTGTAGACGACTGTGGGCAGCGGTCAGCATTCGTGCCGTTGAGGATCCCTTCGCCTGATTCTAGAAGGAAGGGAGGCGAATCATACGGTACTAGCGTCGGGTTAGCCACAGCTCGCAGTGGGCACTTCAAGTGTCGGAGGTGTTGGCGTAGCAATAGGGGACAGCATCTTGATTGATGCCTCGTAGCCTAACATACCTTGGTGACCTCTCCCAGCGCCCTGCCTTCTTTCCTGAAGTAGATGACGACACCGCTCCCACCGTTTTGTGCCTCCTTGACGGCCTCCTCGATGCCGAACAGGAGGTATGGACGGCATGTGCAAATATCGGAGCCGAATACATCGCTGCCGTTGCACTAAATCGTGTTAGCAGCAGCCAGTCAATCAAGCGAAGAGGGGACAGACTTCGTCATGGATGCGCAGAGACAACCTCACGGACTCATCTGACATTTTAGCGGGGTCTCCGAAGCAGTATACCGTCAGGCCGCCTGTGACAATTCAGTCATTAAGCCTGGAAATGCCTGATCGGGGCGAGGTACCAATAGGCGGCAGGAAAACCTTGATGTCTCCTCGGGTAATCAACTAAGGCACATTCCTTTAGCAATGGGTTGAGGGAGTACCAAGGTGCACTTGCCTCGGGATAGCTACCACCAGTGTGTTCAAACAGTGACCGGCGAAGACTGCCTTCGTCTAGGAAGTATGAGTGTGAAGTAGTACGGCCGGGGACTGGCTACGAACCAATTCCGAACCTCTCTGCAACTCCTGGCAGATACCACACCTATGCGGTTTTCTGTCAGACCTGGCCACGGGAGGGTAGCGATGGGCACCGTACCGGTTCAACGGCGAATTTGGTAACTGACAGCTCGCCAAGTTCATTTAAGCAAACCTTTCCGTCTGGAACACTGTACTACGGTTAGCTGTCGGCTTCAGCTTCTTCCGGCAGTTCTGCGCACAGTCGTCCAGCTTTGACACTATCCTCTAATTCTGCCAGCTAGGGTGATGTTAGCTTCCAGATCAGCAAGAATTTGCCCCGAGCGAAGCTGGCTTGCCTTCATATGCGCCTTTGTGATGGCAATAGTCGGTCGAAGGTCGACTAGCAGCTGGTGAGCTAAGCCATGGTCATTCTCGAGACAACGGCCATACTGTTCTCGCGTTCCATGATATCCTTGAAGGTCCAGGGTGTCAAGTGACCCCATGGATCCATGGCTACGATCTTGCGACGGTCACCCCATTGCGGGAACGGGCCGATCTGGACTGCCGGCTCCGTGTTTGTGAAGTCCGGCCTGGCGTGTGAGCAATTAGACCACTGATCCGACCGTTCGAGGGCTCAGGAATGAAGCTAAACCTATGATCAACGTCCAGCTCCTTGCTGGCAACAGCCAAAGCGTAGTAGATGGAATACGAGCCGCCGCTGGCGAGCAACTGTCAGCTCCGCGTGGTTGGCAGCCACGCCGTACTGGACTCACTGGGCTGGTAGATACGTCAATGCCAATCCCTTTAAGAGAAAAAACGTGGTGGAAACTCACCTCCAATGGCTAGTTGGCGGTTTTCCTTGTCAGCTGGAACGGGACGGGCATTGAGCGGCGGGCTTGAATGTGAACGAACCATTACGACGCCGTATGGTGGACGGCGATCTCGAAACGACAACGGGGCCTCGCTTCAGTGGATCAGCGTTACCCCAGTCCATGGCAAGAGGCTCGATTCCAATCTGCTTAGGATACGTCCTACACGGTTAAGCAACGAGCGTCGTTATGAAATCTCCGGCAGAGGTGGTACCCACGTCAGTATGATACGAGACGTGAATCCCGACTTGGAGCCCGTGGATGCCGCAGCAGGTGCCGCAGCGGATGTCGATGTCGCCTTCTCGTCCTGCGATGAATCAACTTCTCTCAAGATGCTTCCAGGAGGCACCGCGACATCAGTGCTTGGCTGGCCGAAGCGGTCGACACCCCCACGGGGAGTCGGCTGCACGGCTGGAGCGTCGGCGGCGAAGTCTCCGGATTCAATCCTCTCAGACATGGATTCAACGGCAGCCAAGAGCTGCGATTGGCTCTGCTGAATATCGCGCAGGGCGTTAAGAATGTCGATTTTGGTGGCGGGCTTATCCATGGTGATGACGGCCTGGTACTACAACGGCAAGAGTACGACGGGAATGCCAGGTACGGAGTGCTTGGCGTAGGAAACGGGTAGAGACTCTCACAAGGCAACAAAAGGCAGGGAAAGGCTGAGGTATATGTCGATAACGGGAACCGGATAAGCCAATATTGGTCAGGTAAAGAAGGTAGGCGAGGCGAGGCAAGTTACTGCAACGAGGTGCAACGAGGGAGGGGGTTCGCCCGCCTTCGTGTTGTGCTGCAACAGTAAGGCACCTTGGGCATTGAGGGGCTTCGGGCGCCTCCAGCCCTCCCACGTCCCCTTCCACCAATGCAACTCTACTGTACGAGGTACGATGGGATAGCGCCTACGAGTAGGTACGAGTACTTGGCATGGAAGCACGGAAACCGCCGACTGCTGGGTACACTCGTTGTGTTTCTCGGGGGCCGGCTAGGCTGCGACATCCTACCAACCTTGCCGTATCTGGCCATGGTCAGACGGTAGGATGGGATAGCGCCTACATGGCCTTCAGAGGCAGATATGGTAAAGGTAGCTTGGGTAGGTACCTAAGCAAGCCAAGGTACTTCTTAGTCGTGGAACGGAGCACTGCAACTGCAGGGAGGAGGGGTTGCGGGGAAGGCGGTCCGAACAAGTGCGTCTGAGCTCCCGTTCGCGTGACCCTCGCAAACCTACTGCCACGAGAGTACCAGTACCTCAACAATATGTACGGAGTAAGGTAAGGTAGTATGGGAGATTACTCAAGCCAAGTGCGTGCCGCTTTCGAGGGCAGGGTCTCACGACGAGGGTACGCAGCGTACCTCGTACGGGGTTGCAGATGTAAGCCATAAGGCGTCAAAGCCAGACCTCTTCGAAATGCGTGACTTCCTGCCAGGTACTAAAGCAGGACGTGGCTGGACCCGAAGGAAGAATGGACGGTAATATTTACGTTCTCGGATGGGATGCCTGCCGTTCCAAGTTCGTGGCGAGTCTCACTGCACCACGCGCATCGCTGAGGCCCTGTCTTATCGATAAGAAGCCATTCAGCCATAACGGCCCACAAATCGGCGCAGTGGCAGAGCAGGCGAGGTCGCTGTCGTCGACGTCAGTCGGAGACGCAGAGGGCAGCTCATTCTTATCATCAACCACCGTCGCAAGTGGGCTGCAACGGCGAAATCTCCCCGTATAACAGAAGAGCCACTGCCGCCAGCTAGGCAATCTGCACCATGGGAAAGCGCAAGAAGTCTTCGAGAAAACCCATGGGCCCCAAAAAGGTACCGCCCACCGCTGACTGACCTTCATCCTCGCCGCACCGGTGGTATCGACGAAGCTATCGGTACGCTGTTGCTGCTGCTTCTGCTAATGCGTGCGCTTCTCACAGGCTGATCCGCTGCCCTCGACCTTCACCTGCCTCTTCTGCAACCACGAGAAGTCTGTCACTGTCAAGCTTGACCGCAAGGCCGGCGTTGGCCAGCTCGATTGCCGCGTTTGCGGGCAGAAGTTCCAATGCGCCGTAAATTGTCCGTCCATCCACTTTCTGGCGAGACGAATTCTCCCGAGGCTCCTACATGACCCTTGCGCATTGTATGAACAGCCCCTGCTGACGTTTGGGCCCTTGCCCTGGGCGAATTAGACCTATCCGCCGCAGTCGACGTCTACGGGGAGTGGGTTGATGCCGCCGGTACGTACTTTGCCTTGACGCTCGAGTCAGGCGCCGCGCCTCCCCACGCCTGCTCTGTCTCGCGCATTTGCGCCTATCGTCCCAGCTGCTGACATTCCATCTACCAGACGCCGTCGCTAAGGAGGCCTCAGGCGACGCGGGCTACGACAGGCTGACAAGGTCGCCTGCCGCCACCAGGTCCTATCCTGGCGGCGCGATTCCTGCTGCTGGAGACGACGAGGGACAATATCACGGCGACAGCATCGGTGCCAACGACGAAGAGTACTAAGTGGTCACGACAAGCTGGTATTCTGAAGAAATATGGCGTTCAATGTTACCTCGATCCCGCAGGTCGGCGCGCGGCGTTTCTACCCCTCGCTTCATTTGCGCCTTACTCAGATGGTGTAGAACCTGTCGCCAAAGTCCCCAAGACCTGGAACTATGTAACTGCTGCGCGGTTAGCCTGAGCAGAGCTACAGTCTGTCTGTCATACTTCTTCTCATCGAGGCCCTGTGCGGTCAACTGTTAGCTCGCGGGACTGGAGCAAGGAAGTAAACATGACATTCCGAACCTGGTCAATAAAGGCGGTGACGACCTTAAGTCGAGGGAATCGTGTGGCGAAACTGCTCACGCCCTCGGGGCTGGCAATCAGGTTGAGAAATAGGATGTGGTCTTCGGGCACTCCTCGCGCCTTAAGAACCTGGACAGCCATGGTGGCTGAACCGCCTGCATGGAGTGTGAGACTTTGAGCCAGTACCAGGTGTAGGCATGGAAATTGGGGATTGGGGCAGTTCTTGTGTTCATGCATTTCATTTGCAGTTTCCCGCCTCGATTTCTCCGCCGTGGTGTAATTCGAGTTACACTGCGGGGATGGAGTGATGTGCCTTAGCTCGGAGACGTACCTGTCGCGAACATGGGGTCCAGGAGCAAAACCCATCTGTCTGCAATATCCTCCGGGAGCTTGTCGTAAAACAGCTTAGGCTGCGACGTGTCCTCGTCTCGCTGGATCAGGATCTTGCCAATGCGAACAGAGCGACAGCAGTCTCGTAAGCCCTGCTCCATAGCTTCCCCGGCCCGCATGATGGACACGCCGCATATCTTGCCTTGAAACATGAGGCCGTTGTACGTGCGACCGACCGGCGTGGTAATGTCATGTTCGATGACTGGAAGATGGTTCAGGCCTTCCTCGACGAGTAGTCGGATAATTCGGTTGGAATAGAATATAAAGTCGGCGCGTTCAGTGTCCTTATTTCGTATCATCCTGTTCTGAGGCTCAGCGCGGGCTCGGGTGCGAACTCTCCCGAATCAACAACGCCGCCTTCACTTGCGGGGTACCTGTAGGGGGCATGGCGCTGGGTGGATTGATCTTGGACAGCGGGATGGTAGAACTCACGATAGCAGCGCAATGAGCTGCGGCGTTTGCGGCAATACGTGCACATTGTCAAATGGCACCTTGGCTGATACAGTAGCGCTAGGTTTCTGGTCCTGCGACTGATGCCCAGGTCCCACGCATTGCCTAGGTGCCGTAGCCATGGTGATGCTAACTTGGAACCAAATTTCGTCCGAGGACAAAGAATGGAAGCAGGTCAACGTAGCGATGGACGAGGCGAAGCTAAATCAATCCATCGTGGCCTGTACTAGTGGGGCTGTCCTATCACAGAGATACCTATAGCTAGGATACTAAATTAACAACGATTCAGTGTAGTTACGTAAGAAAAATAGTACGTTTAATTCTATAATATAATATCTTAGATTATATTCATTAGTATTATATATTAATATATATTAACTAAGTATTATATATTTATTTTAATTTCTTATTTTTTAAAGGAGTACTTTATTTATTTATAATAATATTAAATTTATAAGATATTATTAGATATAAGCTATAATAGATATATACTATAACTTATAATAAATATAGGATATAGGCTATGAGATAATATAGCCCTAAGCTATTAGCTTATAGCCTAGGAAGCTTATAAGGGCAAAGGTACCTAGCTTATAAAAGTAAAAGTACTTAATCTATAGGAATCTAAGAAGGTAGGATAGACGTAATAGAAGATAGATTAGATAAGTAAATAAGAATAATAGTACTATAAATAAAATAGGTAAATAAGAGAGATAAGTAAATAAGGGATATATTAATAAGGAATAGTAATAAGTTAAGTATAAAGGTGTGTAACGGTTTGGGTTCCTAAGGGATAAACCAGAGGTTTATATTAGTAGAAAGGTTAGGGCGTATATTACGTTTAGTAGTAGATCTATAGGATTGTAACTAAGTAGGTCAATATAATCATAGTTCTAAGAAGAAGATATTAATCTATATTATAAGCTAACTAGGTATCTATACTATAGAGTAGATTTTAGGGGTACCTATATTCTTTATAATCGCCTAGATCGCGTTATAATCTATCGATTATATCTTAGTAGTACTTACTTTAATCGCCTTACAATTATAGTAATTATATACTTTTTCATTCTAACTATTAATCTATCCCATACTACTTATATTAGTGCCTATATAGCTAGCCTATCCTATAGCTATCTACCTAGGGATATAACGGATTATAATATAATATCCCTCTCCTACTAGTCTTACCCTTAAGACCTAGTCTTATAATAGCCCGTTAGCTATATAAATACCTTACTTATACCTATATTTATAAGTATAGTAACCTATCCTATATTCTTTCCTTCGTAAATACTATACTAATATTATATCTAGCTATATAAAGAAGCCTTAAAAACTCTATCCTTTTACTAACTATTAAGATATACTTCTTTCTATAATTCTTATATATTCTTATACTATACCTTTATATTCTAGCTATTCTAATTAAGGTATTTCCTCTTATAAGGTATTACCCCTTAATTTTACTTAGTACTCTAAGTATATATACCTTAATTACTCCTATTATAATATTATAGGTATAACGCCTAAGTAGCTTTATAATATTACTAATTAGTATTCTAAACTAGAGGTAGAACTAAAGGTAGCTAAAGAAAAGGTTCTTTATTTATAAAAGTAAAAATAAATATAGTTTAAAATAATATATACTATATCTTATAGTATTAATAATATAGAGGAATTAGAATATATAGAGAGGGAAGAGGTAAAGAAAGAGGAGTAGTATTATATTATTAATTAGCCCCCTTTACCTAAGGTCCTAGATATTAATTTTATTAATATATAGGATTTGGTATATCCTAAGGTTACGTTATCCCTATTACTTATTATTACTTTAGGTTTTATAAATCCCTCTTCTATTAAAACTACCTTATTATTAGCTAGTAGTTCTAGAGGTACTTAATAAGTTCTTATATATTTTCTTTAAGTCTATAGCCTTTCTATTTAATAAGCTATTACTATTTCCCTTCCTTAATCCTTATATTTAATATTTATTTAATATTATATTTATTATTATCTAAGACTTTAATATAGTCTTATATTTCTTTATCCTCTAATATTTTTTTAAATAATAAGATATAAAAGATTAGATATACCTTTATAGTTTTTAGTAATATAAGCTTATAGTTAGTTATTAAAATTACTCTCTTAATTAAGAAAGGTCTTAGTTTTTTAAAATCTAATTTATTACTTAGTTATATTATTTTAATATTTTATTAGAGTAAGTAAACTATATCTCCCTCTTAAAAAGTTAGTCCTTTTAATTTTTTTTTATTAATATAAGTTACTATTTATTATCTAATATATTTAAGTTCTTATCTTATTATATTATATAATTCTTTTAATTTATTTACTTAGAGTAAGGCCCTTTTTACTTATAGTCCTATTTATAATATTTTATATATTTTAGGGTTATATCTAAAATTAATATATAAAGGTAAAACCTTTATACTTTTTATAACTAAGCTATTATAAGCTAGTTATATTATTAGTAGCTATTTAACTTAATTATCTTATCTATAGTTAATATAATAATAGAGGTATTATTTAAGTATTTAGTTAAGTTATTTAGTTTATCTATCTATCTAAGGGTAGTATACTATACTTAGCTTATATTTTATTTTAAGCTATATTATTAATACTTACTAGAATTTTATTATAAATATTATTCCTTTATTAGAGATAATCTTATTTAATAGTTTATAATTACTAATAATTATTTATAGGAATATATAAGCTAAATCTTCTATATTACTTACTTTTTTATATAGGATAAAGTATCTATACTTAGTTAATTAATTAGTAATTATAAAAATACTATTATATATAACCTTCGTTATAGGTTCTTTTAACTTAGGTAACTTTATAATATAATTAAAAGCTATTAAATCCTATAGTTTAATTAGAATTAATAGTAGTTATAGTTCTTTATAAGGCTTATATTATAAAGCTTTATTTTATTTATAAATTAAATATTTAGTAAGTATTTCTTATATTACTTCCTTAATCCCTTAGAAATCGAATATTTAATAGATTTATATTATATTTCTTCTAATACCTTAGTATCTATATATTAGGTATTTATAGATTTCCTTAATTATATTTTCCTATAGGTATTCTAGTATCTAGATTTTTCTATTATATATTAGTATATTAATATATTTTATAGAGTATCCCTTTAGTACTTCCTAAATATAAGTAATATTATTTTCTACTTATTTCTTAATCTTTTAGTAAGTTAAATTATTATCTTATACCTTAAATATATATTATAAACTAATAAGAGGCCTTAGCTATAGGCTATGCATAAGGTATGGCTAATATATAATAAGGAAGTAATAGCTATAATATTATATACTTGGTATAGAATAAAGGTTAGGATAGTAGCTTTAATATATATTGCTAAAAGTAGGCCCTAAACCTATAAGGAATATATATACTAGATTACTAAGATTATAGCTATGATTTAAGTAAGCTAGATTGCAATAGATTACTATATAAGCTATAGTAATCTAAGGTATTAATAAAGAGCTAGAGGAATATATATACTATAGTCTTTACCTATAAGTAAATAGCTAGATCTCTAGTAATTAATCTAAGTTATTTAATACTTATTAATTAAAGAAGTATAAAGCTTCTTAATAAACTACCTTATAAAAGATATATTATTTATTAAGTTAAGCCTAACTTACTTTATTAAAGTAATAGTAAACCTATTAATACCTTAGGGTATTTATTATATTTTAATTACTCCTATTTAATAAGTTACCCTTATACTAATAAATAGTATATCTATTATTAGTAGAGTTACCTAAAACCTAAGGTAAGTAATAGCCTAAATATAATAATATATTATTTAACTAGAAACCTAATTTAATTAATAAGGTAACTTAAGTATTCTTAAGTTCCTTAAACTAAAGCTATATAATAGTTAAAAGGGTAATATTTAATCCTTTTTAACCTAAGCTAAGGCTTACCTATAAGTTAATACCTCTATTTAAGGAGCTACTATATATATTTTCTATATTAGTAACCTCTTAATTAATAAGGTATTTAAATAGTAAGAACCTACCCTTTAAGACTACTTAAATTATAAAAATAATATATAAAGAGATAAAGAGATAAATAATATCTTTATAAGCTATAAGGCTTTTAAATAAAAACTCTAAATTATTTTTAAGGATCTTAATAAAGTTAGAATAGTACTTAAGTAGCTTAAAATACTATAATAAACTATATTTACTATTAGATATAAAGCCCTATATCTATTATTATTAGATATAAGCCCTTATATAAGCTATATATCTATAATTCTATATTAAATAAATATACTAATATAATCCTATACTAAGATAAAAGACTATAGCTAGCTAGATAAGCTATAACTAGCTAGATAGATTAAAGCTAGCTAGATAGACTATAGCTAGCTAGATAAAACATACCCGGCTAGATAAAATACAGCCAGCTAGATAAAATACAGTTAATTAGATAAAATACAGTCAGTTAGATAAAATATAGTTAGTTAGATAAAATATAGTTAGTTAGATAAAAATATAGTTATAGCTACCCAGATAGGGCTATAGCTAGTAACAAAGACTCTAGCTATATAGGAAGCCCATTTTCCCTCTCTTTAGTAAGATAAACAAGTAATTTAACTACCTTCTTTTATACATACCTTCTAGCTACCCTTTGTACCTCTATTAAATAGGGACCTAATTCCTATCTTCTACTGCCTTTATCTCTATTTCTTATACTTATTAACTTAAAATTATAAAAAGAAAATTAGTTAATTATAGCTATAAAATAGTTAATATAAAAACTATACTTTTCTTAATTATTATTAATAAAAAATATTATAACTAAAACTTAATATTATAGATATCTTAATATATAATATTATATTAGATATACCTTAGCTATAAGTAAGTAATCCTAGAGTTAACTAAATAATAGGTTATTTTTAATAAAATAAATTAAAAAGAAAATTAATTAATAAGGAGTAATATAAAGTAATACTTTTATATAATACTATATAATAAAAAATACTTAAGATTTATATAATTACTAAGGAACTTAAGCTAAGATATAATAAATATATTTTTAATAAATATTATTAATATAATAAACTATTTAGTAATAAGCTAAAAATAAGCTTTTTAAAGTATAATAAATAAGATTATAAAATCCCTTTAAAAGAAAGGATAAAACCTAAGTTTTATAAAATTTATTTACTTAATAAAGAAAAGATAAAAGCCTTTAATATTTATCTTAAGAACTTAAGGAAAGGATATATTTAACTATTAATATTATTAATAAGATTTTTTTATTTTATTTATATTAAAGAAAAATAATAAATTAAGGATATATATAAACTATTAATAACTTAATAAGATTATAATTAAGAATTAATATTTACTACCTTTAATTATAGAATTATAAAATAAACTCTATAATATTAAATAGTTTCTAACCTTAAACCTAAAAAGAGCTTATAATCTTATTTAAATTAAAGATAATAAAAAATAAAAAATAGTTTTTAAAATTAAATAAGGATTTTATAAGTATTTAGTTATACCCTTTAGATTAATTAATATACTTCTAAGCTTTTAAATTATAATTAATAATATATTATAAAAATACCTAAATACCTTTATAATTATTTACTTAGATAATATCCTTATTTTCTTTAATAATTTTAAATAATATAAGGGATATATTTACTAGGTCTTAAAGAAATTATAAAAATAAACTTTTTTATAAAAGTTAATAAATATAAGTTCTCTAAGTAAAAAGTTAAATTTTTAAAATATAAAATATTTCTAGGATTTATTAAAATAAACCTTAAGAAAGTTATAGTAGTTAAGGACTAACTAGCCTATATATAATAAATACCCTAAGGTATTAGTAGGTTTGCTATTACTTTAATAAAGTAAGTTAGGCTTAACTTAATAAATARTATATCTTTTATAAGGTAGTTTATTAAGAAGCTTTTATAACAGATACCCTAAGGTATTAGTAGGTTTACTATTACTTTAATAAAGTAAGTTAGGCTTAACTTAATAAATAGTATATCTTTTATAAGGTAGTTTATTAAGAAGCTTTATACTTCTTTAATTAATAATAAATAACTTAGATTAATTACTAAAGATTTAGTTATTTACTCTTAGGTAATAATTATAGTATATATATCTATCTAGCTCTTTATTAATTACTATAGCTTAGTAATAAGCTATATAAGTTATACTTACCTTACTTAGTACTAAGTATAATAAGCTATACTTAGCTTAGTACTAATTATATTAAGCTATTTTATATATATCTTAGTATATAACCTTCTATCCTTGGTTCCTATCTTATATTATTACTTATTCCTAGGTTCTAACCTATAATAAGCTACCTATTTTATAATTACTTATAGTTTATAATATTATTCCCCTCCTTTTAATATACTTATCCTTAAGGCCTTTAATATAGTTATTACTTCCTTTTTTTATAAGTATTAGTCTATTATCTTCCTTATTTATTTTACTATACTAATACTATATTAGGCTAAGTAATAAAATCTTAACTATATAACTTTACTACTAAGTATAAGACTTTCCTTTCTTATATTTCTTAATTTAAATCTCTTAATATAATACTATATACTCCTTATTTTTATTAAAAAATACTTTATTAAATAGTTAAGAACTTATCTTATTATTTAGAGTATATATATATTTATTACTTATATAATAAAATCTTAGTAAGTAATTTCCTTAAGTATACTTATATAGCCTTAAAGTATATTAAGGCTTAAGTTAATAAAATAAAGGATTAGCTAGCCTATACTTAATAAAAAGCCCTTAAGGCTTATAAAGAGGTAGTTAAGGCCTTAGCCTAGTTAATATACTTATACTAGTAAAAGTATTTCCTTTATAACTAAGGTAATAACTTATTTACCTAGGGTATAAAAGGTCTAAATAACTTAGATTAAGTTAATACTAACTTACTTTCCTTTAATAAGTTAGATATCTAAGTCTTAGAGTCTAAGGTAATAAAGAATATTTAGTTAGTTAGTAGCTTTAATATAGTAAACTAGGATATAGTATTATTACCTTTTCTTAGTAATATTATTATAGCTTTAACTTATAATAGCCTAAGTATAATATAGGTTTCTATATATTTTCTAAATATTTATATCCCTTTTATTTAATTAAGTATTCCTTATTTTATTAATTACCTTTATTATCTAATATCCTCTTAATATTATATTCTTATTTATCCTTAACTTTAATTTATATTTATTAATATATTATTATAAGGCTATATATAGGCTATAACTAAGGACTATATATAAGACTTTAATAAACTATATATAACTTATAGTACCTGGATAAGTATTTATCCGGAATATATATAGGATAAATATTTACC
>BCKH01000002.1:2501963-2686899 GCA_001600555.1 Albophoma yamanashiensis
TGAAGTTCACAGCCAGTACCAGATGCTGGTCAAGAAGGCTTTCAACGACGAGGCCGAGTTCACCAGGTCCTTGGACAACGCGTGCAGGGAATTCGTCAACCGCAACGAAGTCTGCAAATCAGGCTCCAGCAAGTCACCAGAGCTTCTAGCCAAGTACACTGACGTTCTGTTGCGGAAGAGCAGCACGAGCATAGAGGAGGCTGATCTGGAGCGAACCCTCAGCCAAATCATGATCGTCTTCAGGTACATCGAAGACAAGGACGTCTTCCAAAAATTCTACTCCCGGATGCTGGCCAGAAGATTGGTGCATAGCAATTCCTCCTCCGACGATGCCGAGACCAGCATGATCAGCAAGCTCAAGGAGGCGTGCGGCTTCGAGTATACCAACAAGCTGCAGAGAATGTTCCAAGACATGCAGATCTCCAAGGACCTGAATAAGGAGTTCGCAGAACACCTTGCCAGTGTAGGGTCCTTGAGCGGCGTTGATTCGACCTTCTCAATCCTCGGCACTGGCTTCTGGCCGCTGACGCCACCCAGCACGCACTTTCATCCTCCTGCCGAGATTGCAACGGAGATCGAACGGTTTGTGCGGTTCTACAAGCACAAGCACGATGGCCGCAAGCTCACGTGGTTGTGGCATCTCTGCAAGGGCGAGATACGGACCGGTTACTGCAAGAGCAGCAAGACTCCCTTCACCTTCCAAGTTTCCATCTACCAGATGGCGATCCTCCTTCTTTTCAACGAGAAGGACACTTTCGCATACGAGGACATGCTTGGCGCTACGCAGCTCACTAGCGAAGTGCTTGACCAGGCGCTGGCGGTGATCCTCAAGGCCAAGGTTCTCCTCATGTCTGGCGGGGCAGGCGACAAGCCAGGACCGGGCAAGACCTTCAGCCTCAACTACGATTTCAAGAGCAAGAAGATCCGAGTAAACCTGAACCTGGGCGGCATCAAGGAGACAAAGCAGGAAGAAGCCGAGACGAACAAGACGATCGAGGAAGACCGCAAGCTGGTCCTGCAGGTAAGCACAAGCGCAGTTTCCCGCTTCGTGACGCGGATGGGTGCTAACGGTGCGACAGTCGGCCATCGTGCGCATCATGAAAGCACGCAAGAGGATGAAGCACACGCAGTTGGTGAGCGAGACCATCAACCAGATCCGCTCACGCTTCGTGCCCAAGGTGGGAGATATCAAGAAGTGCATAGAAATTCTGCTAGACAAGGAGTATCTCGAGCGCCTGGACGACGACGAGCTGGGATACTTGGCCTAGTTGCCGACCAACGCCCTCGCCGTTGGCTCTCCTAGTACAATGAACGCCTATGTTGCTCTTCAAAAGCAGGCCTGTACGACCGCATCTTTTACTCTTTTGTCTCTTGCATTGGCGTTGCCCGAAGAGCGGCGTAGGCAGTGGATCTCGGTGTCTTGATGGAAGTTAGCCGGGAGGTGTGGTAGGAATAGACATATTCCGCCTTGACGAATTCTTCACTGGGCTCGGAGTACATCGCTTAGCCGCCTCGTCGTGCATGCTTCTTTTGTCGTAGGGGACGTGGGACGATGGGAACGAGGGACATGCTAAGGGACGGCCCTAGCCAGGGAGCGGACCGTTAAGCGATGAATTAGGGTCGGCAACAATGAAGGCGATGGAGAGAAAATGGCTATGCCCGGCTCAATTCAATGCGTGCATCTGTCTCGTGATTGCCTCGCCCCAGGCGGCCCAACGGCGCTGCGGATGACTGTCTTCCCTCCTCACTTGGTCCCTGCCTCGGCCGCCCCAGCCGCGGGCTCGGTCTCCTCATCAGCCTTTGTATTCTCGCTCGGCAGGCCCTTGGCCCCGACCAATTCCTCCTTCTGAAATCCATCGTCCTTGGCCTCCGCCGCCGGCGCGGTGTTCCCCTTCGCCGGTGACGATTCCTCGACACTGTTCTTTTCGACGGCAGCGTCGGCGGCGGAGGACCTCGAGTCGGGCCTGTCGTGGAGGTCGCTCGCCCCGGAAAGTATGCTCTCGCTGAAGCTTGCCTGCGTCAGGGGTCGCTCGCCTCGGTCGTCTGTGGAATGGGGCCGGGGTGACGGCGACCTGACCATCTGGTAGTCCTTTTCGATCGGGCTGGCGGGCGTCGAGCCCGTCTTATCGGACTTTGACGGCTTCCTGCCCCAGGCTGCTCCCCAGCCCCCATTCTTGCGCTTCTCGCCGGCCCAGCTCGCCCAGCTGGACATGTATGCGCTTGCCTTGGTGCCGACGTTCTGCATCGTCTGCTGCGCTTTGGCCAGGTCGACAGGATACTGCGCTTGCGGTTTCTCAGCGGGAGCGTTGGGGCCGCGGCCGTTGTTCGCCTCTTCCGCCCGGCTGCGCTGCGACTCGCGCAGGTACTCCATGTCAGAGTACAACTTGTTAAGCATCGTCGAGGCCTTCTCGCGACCGACGGCAAAGTTGCGGCCCAAAACCTCGCGGCCGTGTGCGAGGCGCTCGTCGATATGGAGCTGCTTCACTTGCTCCGCTATGCGCCGCTGCACGTCGTCGATGGTGAGGCCGCCGGCGCAGGGGTGCTTTGGCTCCGAGACGGCAAACAGGTTCGAGTCCGTGTGAGCGTCCCACATGCGATAGTTCTCGGTGCGCATCCAAGCCTCGACCCATTCCAGACCGAAGTCCACGGTTGGATCCTCGGCTCCGGTAAGCCCCTTGGAGCCGTCGACGTTGGCGGTGAGGAAGCTGTGGAACTTGACGGAAGAGATCAGGCCCAAAATGTACGCCTCGAACTGCGATCGTATAAACTCCTCGCTTCCGGCATACTGCATCGTTTTAGGTCTGCTCGGATTCGCCTCATCCCAGGTCTCATTGACCTCCTGTGTTATGTAGTCTATCCATCTTCGGTCCGCTGCGGTCAGCGCCAGCGCCGACTTCAGGGAAGTGGACGTGATATTGACGGTATCCTCGTCCAAGTTGATGAGGATGTCGCTGTATCTGTCCTTTTGCTGAAGTAAGAGCGAGTTTGTGCTGCCGACTATATATGACTTGGTACCAAAGTCGGCTAATATGTCGAGCTGCTGTAATGGAGTGTATGGACCGAAGAAGCTGCCCTGCAGCGCGAATTAGCCGTCTGCTCCTGGCACCCAAACCACAGGTGTGCTTACTTTGCCAAAAATTTGCAAAGGAAGCCCCATGAATGACAAAAGTGAGCTACGATTGCTGCTCTGCAGACTCGTAGGCTGCGAGAGCTTCTTTTCGTAGCTGTCCAGTTCTGGATCTGCACAGTCCTGCAGATTGCGCAACAACCCGGGTATCAGCGAAATAAGAGAGTATTGGACCATGCACAGCCGGTCACATCTGGAGCCGAAGAAGAGCATCTGCAAGCGTCAATACCCCACTGCTCGGTTTCCAGGGCAGCAGAGGATCTAAATACCTTCGGTTGGAGCAGACAGCACTTGAACAAGACAAGCGTCTGCCATTTGAACTCGTGGACGAGCTCCCGCAAGCTCATGCCCAGATACTGGTCACGGTCAGACTCCTCCTTCATGGAGCCTCTGGCCTTTTCATCTGCGAGGCTCTCCTGGAACCTCCGCAGGATCTCGGTATCGGTGAACTCGCGCTGGGCAAACCAGGCCTGAGTCACGATGCTGAGCCGCTCACGCAGCATGCCAAACAGTTGCGGGCTATCCGCAATCACCACCACGGCTTTCTGGACGGTTGAACGGGTCACATCGGCGGGCCGGTTGATGAGCTGCGCCGAGTCGAGCTGTCGAGTGCATGATATGCCGAACAGCGACGTCGCGGGTTCGCTGTCAGTCTTTGGCCGAAGCAACGTAAAGTATGAAAAGTCCTCCTCGGAGCTTGGCACCTGCTTTAGCTTGAACGCATGTGCGTTGCCCCCGGGGAAGCGGGCCGACGGGGAGAGAGAGACTCACGCATGGGCTCCGTCGCTCAAGGCCATGAACGGGAGCAAGGACCACCCAAAGTCGCCGGCCGGGTCGACGCCATCGGCGACGCCAAACCAGGTCTCAACCTCGGGTCCGCGTGCGTGGTGAAAGCCGACGACAGTCACCAGCGGCGTGAAACCGGCGGTGGTCGGCGCATCAGGCGGTTGCGGACTGGTTGGCGACAGCACCGACGGCACCTCGGTCCCGTCCTGGGGACTGTTATCTTCCTCGACGCTCATATCGTCTCAAGCGCTGCGGGTCGGCGCGCCAGCGATGTCTGGACAGGAACTGAGGGAGAGGTGCACCGGTGCGAACGGTCCATGCGCCGTCGTGGCCGGGGCGGCGGCAGAAAGGTGCGAATCGGGTCGGCTGGGGCCCGGCGGCGGCAGAGAGCAGAGGACGGTGAGGACGGCGGGCTGCACCAGATGCACCCTTGGCTGACAAGAGACAAGCGTGGGCTGGTGCCTCGAAGCCCGTGCAGGTGTCGTCGTCGGGTGCTGCGGTGGAGTGGCCGGCGGTCAGCAACGACCACCGGAGCTCTCGTGGACGAGCCGGCCCGACAGCGTGGTGCAGCAATGCACGATGAAGTGTCACTGCGGCGGGGGAGTCGGGGTCGGCGAGGCCAGCCAAAGGGCAGCGAGGTGGCTATATTGGCATGCGCTCGAGAGGCGGGACGCGATGCGAGCACCTGACGCGATGCACGGCAGTCGGCCAGCTTGACGCGGCGGCGGGAGCTGCTGGGAGGCCGAGCTGCACCTGTTCCGTCGTCGGCGTTCCCTGTCGCGGTCGCGGTGGCACAGATCACCAATTGCCGTCGGTGCTGGAGCATGTATTTGCTGGCAGCTGCTCGGCACTGCACGTCGCTCGATGAAACCCTGGTCGGACGGACCCCACCAAGCCGAACCAACGCCCACGACTCACGAGCACCGCATCACGTGGGCGACTGCCGTCATGATTCATCTGCTCCGAAGAGCCAGAGTGAAGCGCCGGCCAGCTGTCATCTTTGTGGCCACGAGGCAGGCGAGCGCCGCGTTTGAGTCTTGACCCTTGCACAGTCCAGGGTGCGTCTGCTCCGCCGTCGCCGGTCCAGGAGCGTTATCCTCACTCGGCACCCGGTGACTTTGGTGTCGTTGCGCGAGGAGCTTTGAAACACCAAAGTGCAGGACCGGGTGGGGATGGCATCTTCATCTTCACGAGCAGGCTCTCTTGGGCGTGCCGACCTTGTTCCCAAATGCGACAGAGTCCACCTTGAGTTGTGGCTTCCAACTCAATTGGAGCCACAACTCTGCTTGTCCTTGAGTGCCATTACACAAGGACGGGTTGGCATAGCTTTTAGATGTACCATTTTTCTGCTAGAGATTTCTCCAGCGTGCAGTTCCGGCCCTTGAACGACGCCCCGTACCTTAGTGGCAGCCAAGCCTACATTAGATAACTACAAACAACCGTAGTAGTTATCCTAAGAGGCGGGAATAATTGTAAGGTCTATAAGCTCATAATAGTTAGCTTGCAGACCATACAGGCTAGATACAACTACATGTACTCCGTACAAATCGTAATAGAAACCCACTTTCTTTCCTTTTCCTTTTTCTTCTTCCTTTTCCCTTTCTTTCCTTTTCTATATTAGCTGTAGCAAAGATAAATAATCAAAACGGCTAGACAAAACTGCTAGAGAGCGAAATTGACCTCTTGGGTGCATTGCCGGCCGGGCTCCTCGGCCGCGATGTGTACCGCCTGCATCCCACCCTCGTGCGTAAAGATTGGCTCCTTCCAACCTGTGCATTCTGGAATGATTCTTCTATATTTGAGTTAAATGGACACAATGAAATCGTGTCTACCGAAGTTACCTAGCTTGATCATCACGACGTACGAAGCACTTGGCTTGCTTTGGGGTACGCTTCATGCTCCCCAGCCATCGGCAGGGTGTGGTGGGGTTCTGTGTGGTCACCTGGAGAATGGCGGCCGTTCATCCCCGTATCGCCCATGGGTATCGCTGTACATAGTTGGCACAACCGCAATATTAAATTCCTGTGGCGGCTATGACTTGCATAATACACTGCTTCTGTGATGAAAGAACGCTGTCCTATGGCTGTGCGCGATTGCCGTCTGTCGTCAGGTGACGGAGCTGATGATGTCAGTCCTGCGATCAGACTGGGGTGCAAACGAAGCTCGTCCAATAAAGCCAAATCCCCGGCCTTTCCGGGCAAGGAGAGCCTCCATATCGACTGCATGACGGAAATATTCGCTCAGAAGTAGGGCAAAGTCGAGGAGCCCTTAATGATCCAGGCCCCCATGCTCCAGATTTTCGGCTGCAGTTACGATGGGGGTGATATGCCTCCGAGATGAGCGCTGCGACTCTGAGTTCTGAGGCGCCTAAGTTGCTGGTGAAAAAGTCCAGCCACAGATAACCAGGGAAGGCGGATCGGGGCAGGACAATCGTGATTATCAAATGCTCACCGCTGAGCATCGTCCCGACGCATTCTAAGCAGGGAGCATACACCTATACCTGACAGCCACGCTTGGCTCGTTTGTTGACAGCCTGGGCCAGTACGAGGTGCATAGTCCATAGTTTCCCGGACTCTAGCCTGAAAGAGGGTGTGCCAAGCAAGAATCATATCCTCCCGCCTTTCTTTCTCAGGGGGTTCTGGCCGGTACAACGACATGTAATTATCCCTTCAGCCCACAATGAGGTTCGGCGAGATGGAGCGGTGGGCGACTGTGGGCCTGTGCCGGTATGCAAAAACCCAAAACCTGCAGTCTGCCCCTCTCCTACGGGGTGCGCTAGTGCCAGCGAGCTCGAGCTGCACCGTGTTGTCGATTGCTTCGTGGCACGTTGCTTTTGAAAGCATTCCGGGCAGTTCAGCTCAAAATTGGAGGGTGCCACGCACGATGCTGCCCTACAACTTAAACAAACGTCTTTTCCAAGGTTCAGCGTTTGCGTCAGCGATTGTGGACGGGCTGAGCGCGCCAATTGCAGTTTTGGCGCCAGACCTGTTGCGCCTGGAATAGAGATATTGTGGGACTATTAGATCTTAAGCATGCTCTCTGGCTCCCGCCTTCCGTGCGCGTTCCATGAATCCTTTGCAATCACTGCCAATTTTCGGTATTGCACATCCCCATTTTGATTAAGCCATTATGGGTGAAGTAGACGAGTCGGGGTTCACAATACTCAGCGAAGGGAATGCGGCTGGAGAGCCAGTCGCGGAGTGAGTCTGCCAAAGCTTTAGAGCGCATAGAAGCAGGGCTAATCCCACGAAGCATTGTGTTCGTGCATGGTCTCGGCGGGCATCCATCGAGAACCTGGACGTATGAACCCAACCACGTATTCTGGCCGAAAGCTGTTCTTCCAGACGACCTACACAATGCTCGGATTTTAACTTACGGATACAAGTCTAATCCGGCGAACCTCAACTTTCTCAACCCCGTCAGTGAAGCCAGCATATATGATCACTCAATGAACTTTCTAAGCGATCTCGCGGACCAACGCGCCAAATCGGTAGGATACCTATGAATATGACAAAGGAGCTGTACTTATCCTTTGCTATGCAGCCGAATCGCCCGATAATCTTCGTCGCGCATAGCCTCGGTGGTATACTTGTGAAGGATGTTAGTCGCCCGACAAATCACCGAGTCACTTTGTGGCGTGCTGATCTAACGGATGGACATGTAGGCTCTAAAGCAATCTCTGGACGCGAAATTCAAGCCCGTGCTACAAAGCACCTTCCCCTCGACGGCTGGCATCATCTTCTTTGGCACTCCTCACAGAGGGTCGTCATGGACTTCCATTGCTGAGAAAGCCACGATTTTTGCAATGGGAAACGTTAACAAACGAGTCCTTAGGGGTCTCAGTGTTAACAGCACGGAGTTACAGCGTCTCTCAGACGCATTTGCGGTCATGTTGAAGGAGAACCATTTTAGGGTACACTCGTTTACCGAGGGCCAAAGTATGAGCGGCATCCCAGGGTTCAGAGAAAAGGTGTGTATCTGACTCACTCTACGCGAAGGAGAGAATCTGTGCTAAGGACATAGATTGTCGACGACTACTCTAGTATAATTGACGACGCGGCTGCGACTCGATTCCAGCTCGACGCAAACCATCTATCAATGTGCAAGTTTCGTGGCAAGCAAGATGCCAACTATACGAGGTGTTTAGCTAGGATCAGAGAGTTTATGGACGGCATTAGTCAGACCCGTAGGACTGGCATGGCCTCGGCGCCTCTTCCCATGACGGCTCCAAGTGAGTCAACATCCCTTCATCGGTCAAGCAGCTAGTAATTAAAATATTAAAATATTAACAAGCCAATGATCATTCTGCAGGACCTATTGAAAGTCAGCGGTTGCAGCACCATTCTGTCCTGGTTGGCAGCAGCGATCAAAATCCACCGCAGAAAGCTTTTCATGTCATTCCATTTGCCCCTAACGAAGATATTGTCCGTCGTCAGGCTTCAGAAGATCTAGACCTGCTCCTTCCGCCGGCAGACAAATATTACAGTGCTGCCATCTGGGGTCTTGGTGGGTCGGGGTATGTTGTAGATATCGGCACCGCGAGACTATGCTGATGAAACTAGCAAAACACAAATTGCACTCGACTATGCTTATCGCCGGTGCCGCGACCCGACTTGTTCAGTATTCTGGGTTCATGCCGACGATGAGACAGCATTCGTTAATGACTATACTTCGATCGCGGGGCGTTTCGACTTAGACATGAACCTCGAAAGTGAGAGGCTCCTAGCGGCCGTTCGAGACTGCATCCAGTCACAGCCCCAATGGCTGCTCATCCTCGATAATGCCGACAACCTATCGCTGTTTGGAGTCGGCCAGACTTTGGCTCAATCGATAAACCTTCATCAATACATACCGACAGGTCCGACGGGAACAATCTTGTGGACAAGTCGCGACGAACAAATCGTCGGTACACTCGTTGGCGCGCGTCGAGGGATACCTATCGCCAAGATGACTTTCGAGGAGGCGAAATCACTGCTTGAAACGGTAAGGAATAAAGCAATGGACAATGACGATCTTGAAGACGCAAAAACATTGCTTCGAGAGCTTGAATATCTCCCATTAGCTATCTCCCAAGCGGGGGCGTATATGCGATTGACGGAGACGCCCATACGGACATACCTATCGAAACTATCGGACGGGACGGCTCGATGGCGCGTTCTACGGGAGAGTCAATTTGACCGACACCGACGACCAGACGTTGCCAATAGCGTGCTAGAAACGTGGGACATCTCCATTCAGCGAATTCTGCAACAGCAAAAGACCGCCTACCAGGTGCTACATACCGTCGCCTATCTGGACAGTCAGTCGATTCCATATGAGGCCATGATTGCTGCTGGCACATTCTGCGAAAAAAAGCTCCAGGGCCGTCAGCCTGAGACCAGCGAGCAGATGGAGAGATCCATTAAGCGGCTCAAAGACTTCTCCTTTGTCCGCCCACGTATCGCAGAAGGAACCAGCCGAAGCTTTGAAATGCATGCGCTTGTGCAGGAAGCTATACTGTACAGGCTCAGTATTGCGAGAAACTTACCAGAGGAGACATTGAAGCAAATGCCAGAGAAGGATTGTTGGGATAACGAAGGTGAAGTGCAGTTCTCGAGCGCAGCACTTCACGTCGTTGCGACGCTCTTTCCGGAACGCGAGCGCGAGACATGGGACCAATGTGAGCGATACGTGATACATGCGATCCGAGTCACTGAATGGGCAGAGAAGTGCGGAAAGGAAGCTGAGGCCGCAAATCTCCTGGATCGAGTCTCGAGGTATTTGTATGACCGGGGGAATTGGACTGAGAAGGAAACAGTGGACAACCGGGCATTGTGTTTACGAAAGACTGCCTTAGGTGAAGACCACTTGGATACTATTTGGAGCATGGGCTCTCTTGCGGCAACATACTCCAAGCAAGGACGGTACAAAGAGGCCGAGGAGCTTCACGTTAAAGTATTGACGATACGACAGAATAAGCTGGGAAGAGAGCATGCGGACACAATCTGGAGCATGGGGGAGCTTGCGATGGCGTATCATGGGGAAGGTCGCTACGACGAAGCTCACAGAGTCAAATCTGACACGTTAGAGCTACGGCGAAAGGTTTCAGGCGAAAACCAACCAGACACGATATGGAGCATGAGTCAAATGGCGGAATCACACTACGTACAAGGTCGATACAAGGAAGCTAAGGAGCTCTTCACAACAGTACTGAGGCTACGACAACAACTTCTCGGCGAGACGCATCGGGATACGATATCGAGCATGGGGGATCTGGTAGTAATACATCACGTTCAAGGCCGCTATAAGGAAGCCGAGGAGCTCTTAGCCAAGGTACTGGAGCTACGACGGGAACTTCTCGGCGAGAAACATCCAGATACGATAGCGAGTATGAGGGATCTCGCAGCAATATATTACGCCCAAGGCCGCTACGAGGAAGCTGAGCAAGGCATGACTACGGCAGTAGGGCTACAGCGAGAGACCATAGGCGAGAGGCACCCAACTACGATATCGAGTACAAGGGAACTTATATTAATATACCACGCTCAAGGCCACTGCGACAAAGCGAAGCAAGGTATTACTAAGGTACTAAAGCTACAAGAAGAAATCTTAGGCCAGACGCACCCCGATACACTATCGAGCAGAGAGGTTCTCGCATCAATATATCACGCTCAAGGCGACTACAATATAGCTGAGCAGAACTATTCTAAGGTACTGGCCCTACGGCGAGAGATCTTGGGCGAGAAGCACCCCGAAACGATAACGAGTATAGGGGATCTCGCAGCAATATATGTTACTCAAGGCTACTACGATAAAGCGAGGCAGGGTATTATTAAAGCACTAGAGCTACAAAAGGAGATCTTTGGCGAGAAGCACCCCTATACGATATCGACCATAAGGGAGCTCGCAGCAATAAATCATGCTCAAGGCCGCTATGACGAAGCTAAGGAGGACTATACTAAGGTGCGAGATCTACGACGAGAGATCTTAGGCGAGAAGCACCCCGAGACGATATCGAGCATAAGGGAACTCGCAGAGTTGCAGGGTGCGCAAGGTCAGTGTAAAAATGCCAGTGCTGTGAATGAGCAACGTATAACGACACGACTATGGCGTCCATGGCAGCTGGTCGGGAGAGCGTTTGGCAGAGCCATGACTAGTCTATGAGTTAGTATTAGTCTCACGTAGGTAATTATTTATTTTTATAGATTGTAACGAAGAATTCATAGAGCCTCTCTAGTATTGTGTCGCGAAAAGCGGCCCGTTTCCTCTTTCACACTAGCGAACCGTTTCGGTAAACTCTGCCACTCTAGAATTCTCCCCTGTGAAACGGGCTTCCTTCCGATATTCGGGTCTTTTCGCGTCAGGACACAGGAATCTAGCCACGTTTGCAGTAAGTTGAAAAAAGGACAAGCAACCGGTGCGAGTAGACAGGAGTGGAAATACGCAGAATGATCAACTAGCCAAACGCAATGACGGTCCCCGGTGCGTTGCGGATGCTCAGAACGGAGCAAGGGGTCGATTTTGGTGCGGGCCCTCGATGCTCGGTGATGCGGCGAAATTATTGCCCATTGTATTGCATCAACCTTATTACTTGGTTGAGATGAGAGGCCTCAAAAGTGACAGGGGGGAAACAATGCAAACTTTGTATCTGAGGCTGTTGACCGTTTGGACATAGCAGGGAGGTTACGGAGCAAGGTCGGACGCATATGTGGGTGAATACGAAGTAATAGTCAGAGAGTGCTCCGTTCGGGCATGTCATTCACGCGCTTAGGCCTCGGGAGGACGCCCGCACAGGACTGAGAAGCGGAAGCACGATTCGTGCTATTATTCTTGGCATGCGCGCATTGGATGATGGGCATTAGATTCGGCGTTGGTTTGCGACCTGCCATCTGCATCTGTCAAGTCATGAGTGACAGAGTCGGTAGTCATAAAGCAGAGGACATGGCCCAAGTCAAACCCGCCAAATATGGCCACGAACCGACTTCATTGTTTTGAACGCGCATATGGTGTAGGAAAAAGGAATCCCCTCAATTTGCCACGCTGCGGTCTCCAGGCCGCCCCCATCGTGATGTGCAGGGGCTCATGCCAAGCTTTGGCTGGCAAATGAACCTGTGTGAGATCGGTGGATGCCCCTGCGCTGCCTTGCTGCGTGCTACATACATGGTAAGGTAGTACGGAGTACTCCGTACGCAGGCGTTCATCAGACTTGCCCCGTTGTGATGACCAATTCTTGGCTCACAAGCGAATCGGCTACACAAGCACGTGGAATCCACGGGGGCGGCAGGAAGACAGTGAGGAAGACCATGGCGTCGGGCTGGGAGGGACGGCACGTCGGATCATCATATATGAGCTGTCGACTTCCACGTCCAATCGGCCATCTGTGCTCCCGGCCGTCACGGCTTGAAGACGAGCGAGGATGGGCGGACGGCGTGGCGGCGTACTAGTCATTGCCATGCTGCCGGACACCGATGAATTGACGGCTGCTCTCGTGGACTGCGTGCGGGCTGGGCTTCGAGCGTCGCAGTACGGACGACGTACGGGAGCGCTTCCATCTCCCAGTAGGAGCTCATTACACGATGCAATACCTACCGAGGCCGTTGACTCGATCACCAGTCACTCAGCCAGCACGTCCAGAGTGCCTACGGACCTTCGAGAGCACGGATTGAGGCTGAGGCTCGCAAGAAGAAATGGCAAACACCAATTGGGCGGACGGATCTGTCCGCTCTGCTCGTGCGTGTATGTATATGGTGACGAGTTCAAGCTGAGGGGATCCCTCCCGGCCGATTTCAGCTGCAGCCACAGGGGGGCGTTCGGAGGACGTCGGGGCCCCACGAAGGTGTGTTGCGTGCGGCCTGGTCTGGCCTTTTGAGAGGCTTCGATGTCGACGTTGGCTCCGCCGTACCTGTCATTAAACAAAGACGCGGGTATTACGAGTAGTCGTAGCCCGCAGGGTCTGGAGCATCGGAGCCATGGACGCCGCGTCCCCTTTTGCTCGGCGTTTTGTGTGCTGCCTGGCCCGGCGCGAGCCCGGTGTGATGATCAAGGGCAACATGGCTTGCGCGAACGCATGCACGCGTCCTCGTAGTATGATGATGCTAATTTGGGCGAGCTTCGGTTTCCGGTGCGTGCAGGGCTTGTCGGCCACAAACAAACGCCAAGATCAGACCACGGCGAAGAGCGCACCAGTGTCTGAGCAAAGTTCGGAGCCCGCTCCCGCGTGCTGCGGCTTGGCGATGAGACACCAATATCTGACGGGCTCATCAGCAGCTGTCTCTTTGGGATGAAACCACGGACTTTTGTGCTGCCACGCCGCCACCCTCACAGGGTCGAGACGCCGGCTGGTCCCTGACAGGCGGTGCATGTTGGTTTGTCGAGGATGAACGAGATGGAACCTGATGCTGCATGCCCACCTTGGGCATGGCAATGCTACCTCACCCCACCAGCCGCCGTCCCGGCTAATTCGTGCGTTGTGCCTTGTGGTACGGAGTACAGTACTGTACTGCAAAAAGCACGCAGCGGCAACGTCTTGGTGCCTGGCAGTACGTCGCCCCAGTCCTTGTACTCGTACACGTACCTGTCTGTCGTAGCGAGCCGGAACTGCATCGCGGCGATCTGTCATGATGCTGAGCAGGCCCGAGACGCCAAGCTCGATCGGTCGCGCGCGCGGACGTGCCCCCTTCGGCCAAGATGCTTCACGAGCCCAGCTCTGCTGATACCCATGGCCACCTAATGCTTCGAGGGAGATCCCTCGCCCCATCTCCATAAGCATACTCGTACACTCCACCCGCAAGGCAAGGCAAACGTGCCAGAGGGGGGGGGGGGGGCTGTTGAGAGGCGGTTCCCCACCTCATCGACCTTCAGATGGACCTTCAGATGGAGGCGCTTTCGGGGCCGTCAATGGAGGGCGCAGCAGCGGAAGCCGGGCTGGGTGCGCCAGCACATACCTGGAGCTCCCAGTGCAGTCCGGCCACACCATCCAGCCAGCTTCGAGGGTCGGTCGCTGTGCCGGTTCTCGTGGTGTCCTCGGTGGCTGACATGGTGCTCCGCGGTCGCGGAAGAGGGTCAGCTGCTGGCCCACGGGGCGACCGAGGCACCTCGTGTCTGGCAAGAAGTCGCCGGGTCCTCTGGTACGATGGAGGTTCGCGACGACGAGCAAGGGATGCCACCAAGGTGGCCATCTCAAAGCTGCCCGACCCCACGCGAAGCTGCGCCTGTGCGAGACCCTCATGTTCCCCCCCGTAAGGAGCCCTCGACTCTGAGCCCGTTCGACGAGTACCTTGGCCTAGGTGCCCGAGGCGTATAGGTACCTCCGCCAATAGCACAGGTGCTCGCAGCTCCTCCAGCGGCGGGTCGGCGGCGTGTTCCCTCTTCCCCCTCACCTCACGCGCCCGTACTGGTACCTCGCGCTACCGCCAGCGCCGTGAGTTGTTTGCCCTTCCTGCTCCCCGGGGCTGGTTATTGTTTCATTGCCATCGACCGTGTTCATCAGCCGATTCACCAGCGGTCGCCAGTGAGGCTGCAGCCGGCGCCCGCCTCAGCAGCAGGGCGTGCAGGCGCTGACGTCGCGCGCTCGAGGTCCTCCCAACAGCAGAGGGCTCGTACCCGTACCTCGACCTGCGGTACGACTGGGGTTGGGGACCTCCACCACCCATTCCGCCGCCCGCCGCCAATTGGCGCAGCTCTCCCCAGCCTGTCATTGTCATCGCGCCTCGAGGTCCTTGGCCTTCACTGCCACTGCAACCTCCATCTACCACCCTCTCGCCCGCCCGCCGCCCGCTGCCTCGACCGAGCACCGCGGCGCCCTTGAAACCGACTCCCAGCCGGAACCACCGCTGCTCTGGCGACGAGCTTGCTTCTTTGCCCTGCTCCCTCGTCGCTCGCCGCACGCCTTCTCTGCCTCCCCATCGCGCCGCCTCGGCCGAGCCTCACGCCCAAGCACGCCCAACGACGCACCGTTTCGGCTGCGACGCCGACATACCGCACTGCGCGCCGTGCCGTAAGCCCGATACTGTGCGCCGAGATTCAGTCGTCGTTCAAGCCACCGTCCGTCGCGACGACCTCGACACTGCCCCTCGCAACGCCCATGTGTTAGCCGCCTTGTTGCCATCGCGCGACCTGGTGGCCTTGACCGCTCCGGCAGCCGACCAAACTTGTCTCTCGACGGGCGCACCGGCGTGCAATTGTCACGCTCGCCAGCTTGCTCATCATGGGCGGGTGCATGAGTTCCAGCAGCGAGGAGGCGGAGCAGAAGAAGAAGAGCCAGGCCATCGACAAGGTGCTCGAGGAAGACTCCAAGAGGCTAAGGAAAGAATGCAAGATATTACTGCTCGGTATGACGATGCGCCGCTGCTGACGGTGGTCCCCTTTCTGACACAATGCGCAGGCTCCGGAGAGAGCGGCAAGTCGACAATTGTCAAGCAGATGAAGATTATCCACCTGAAAGGGTACTCAGAAGACGAACTGTACAACTACAGACCTACTGTTTTCAAGAACCTGGTGGAATGCGCAAAGGCCGTCATCACGGCCATGCAGCAATTCGAAATCGAGCCGCAGATCGACGAGAACAAGCGCCATGCCGAGTTCTTGATGGACTACCAGGCCGAGTCCGGTCCGCAGGCGCACATCGACGCCAAGGTGGGCATCGCTGTGCAGTCGCTGTGGTCTGATCCGGCGAAGGACCTGTTGATGGAGCACCAGACCGAGTTTTACCTCATGGACTCGGCTGAATAGTAAGTTGCCGAGACGTCAGCCAGAATTTGAGAGAGTGGGAGAGAGAGCTGACGAAAGTTGCGACGCAGCTTTTTCCAGGAAGTGATGCGCATTGTTGCGCCAGATTACTTGCCTAACGAGATGGACGTGCTGCGAGCGCGAACAAAAACCACTGGCATCTACGAAACGCGGTTTCAAATGGGACAGCTTAGCATACAGTCAGTTCGATCCTGCACCGAGATGGAGCTTTCGTTTCTGCGGCAACTAACGGAGCCCCTAGCATGTTCGATGTCGGCGGGCAAAGAAGCGAGAGAAAGAAATGGATCCATTGTTTCGAGAATGTGACGTCAATCATATTTTGCGTCGCACTCAGCGAATATGATCAAGTCCTGCTTGAGGAGAGCAGTCAGGTGGGTGCAAGGCCGGCTCTGAGTGGCGACGAGCGTCATCTAATATCGGAGAACAGAACCGAATGATGGAGAGCTTGCTGCTCTTCGACTCCGTGGTCAACTCTCGGTGGTTCATGAGGACCAGCATCATTCTTTTCTTGAACAAGGTGGACATTTTCAAGCAGAAACTCACGCGATCGCCCCTGGGCAACTACTTTCCAGACTACTCGGGCGGCAACGACGTCAACAAGGCGGCCAAGTATCTGCTATGGCGCTTCAACCAGGTCAACAGGGCACATCTGAATCTATATCCACAGTAAGTCAAGCTCCTCCTGGCCACGCAGTCGCCGAGGTGCTGACCCGGGCCCAGCTTAACCCAAGCAACGGACACGTCGAACATCCGGCTCGTGTTCGCAGCTGTCAAAGAGACCATATTGAACAACGCGCTGAAGGACTCGGGCATTCTCTGACGAGCCCGTTATTGGCAGCCGGCTACAGTTCACCGGCCTGCGGGCTACAAGGTGTTGGCGTCTTAGAGCATAATCTGGAGTTTTGGGAGGGCCGAGGCCTGTCTCGGCGGCGTTGACTTTCTTCTTGGACGCCACTTTTTCCTTCACTTTCCCTTTCACGATACGGCCGACAAAGGGCGGCAGACCACCTTACTCTAATTCACCCCTGACCGAGGCTCCGACCCAGCTCCTCGCCTACATGCGGCCCCGATCAGCAGCATGCTCGTCGTCATAGACGGAAGGAGTCAACAGCCTGAATGCTGTGCTTCCCGCGCGTTTGGTGTCCCTCCGGTTGCAGGTACCCGAGACCGAGGACAGCCACGGAGGCCGAGGATGCGTGGATGGCTTCGAATTCGGTGGATGCCACGGGATTGAATGACGACACGGTTGATATGATTACTCGGAGACGACGCGAGGAGGGTTGGATATCACTGAACAATTGGATGTACGCTGCTGCGTTGCTACAGTTGCGGCCGCTGTTGACGTCGGGTGTAGCAGGCGGAGGACGGAATGCTCCCGACAGACTCCAGCCCGGAGAATGCCGGGGTTCGAGTCGACTGGCTCCAGCGGGAGCTGTGAATCGAGACGGTATGGAGATGCTTAGGACATGCTGAAGAGCACCTTGGACGCACCTGCGCGGGCAGTTGCGGATGTAAGGTAGACAGTGAAGGGGGAGGTGCCGTGAAGTGTGTAGAGAGGGTGTAGTAATACTTGGAGAGGTGAGAGCACGATTCGCGCATCATGGGCACAGTCGTTGGATCCGAAACAGTCGTTGGGCCCTTGGCAAGTGCATTACCATGCGCCAAACCCGCCGCACTCGTACAGGCTTCGCTGGCTGGAGATGGGCGTCGGGTGGTCGGTCGGTCGCTGGTCCCCGCACTCGGCTGGCCGGGCGGAGCATGTCGACCTCGACAAGTGGGGAGGGTCCGCAGCTGCACGGTCGGGTCTGGATCGGGAACCCCCATCGGCCGCCGAGGAGGCACCGGCACACGAGGCTAGGGCGTGGTTGAGGAGCTGCTCGTACGTTCCATCTCCCCAGGCCCGCGAAGCGTGACGTCGACGAGCATGCCACTCACGGTGGGAGCGTCCCGCCACGGCCACGGCCGGGTCCCAACGCGGGCAGGGACACGAGGCGCGGCGAGGAGACATCATGGATGCGAGGCGCCTGCAGTTCAATGACGCTATGCCGTTGTTGCGCAACAGGCACGCCGTTGCACGAAGGGAGGTGGGCGGCGCGAGGCCCAAGCCGGGCCAGTTGGTTGCACACGCCAGCGAGATGGCGAGACCAACGGGCAGCACAGCATCCATGTGATGGATGCCCGCCCCGTTCTGCCGTGGCCCTTAAATGCCCCCTCCCCAGGCTCTCCATCCGGCAGCTCCCTCCTCGTCCACCCCCGACCTACGAGCACCTTGATCTGCAATTGCAATTGTTGTTTGCTGTCGCCGTGTTGCCTCGGACCCCCCGTGCGAGAAGGGAGCTACCTAGCTACAGCTACTCGTACTACGTAGGTAGCTACACGACCACCGTCACTGCGCCTCCCCCTCCAGCACCCCGCTTCAACCCCACCACAGCTCTTGGGAGTCGAGAGGGAACGACGGCCAGTCGTACGACGCCAGGACGTGCTCTCCTACTCGTGCTCGGAACCCAGACGGATCTCCCGGAGGCAACCAGGCTCAAGGGAACCTGCTCCTTTTCGTCCCCAGACATTACCTCTGTGAAGCGTAGGCAGAGCGCAGATCATGGCGACCGAGCAGCCCACTCGAATGCCGCTCCGGGAGCGTCGCCCCTCGACGGGAGCCCCGATTGTGGACATCCAGGGGGCCGTGGGTCCGGCGGGCATCTCCCGACCCAAGCACAGGCGGACCTTTACCGGCTTCGGGGCCGGCGAGATCAAGAGCGTCGAAGGTGCGTAAGCCGCCGTCTGACGAGGCTCGACGGTCGGCTTGGGCTTCGCGGGGCTGCGGCTCTCCCGCCGAATTGCGCTGACCGCCGCTGCAGCCTCCGTCCCCGAACCGCAGCGCGAGGCGTGGAAGAGGAACCAAGTCCGGAGCTTCGCGGACCAGGCCGGCTTCGAGAAGGAGGTCGTCCGCCATGTCGAGACCACGCTGGCCCGCAGCATGTTCAACTGCGACGAGATGGCGGCCTATTCCGCCACCAGCCTCGCCTTTCGCGACCGCCTCATCACCGACTGGAACAAGACCCAGCAGCGCCAGACGTTCCGCGACACCAAGCGCGTCTACTACCTCAGCTTGGAGTTCCTGATGGGGCGAGCTCTGGACAATGCCATGCTCAACGTCGGGCTCAAGGACGCCGCCAAGGGTAGGCGCCGCACTGATGCCTCGAATGCCAAAGCATGATGCGCTGACGCTCGATGCCAGGCGGTCTCTCTGATCTTGGCTTCAGGATCGAGGACATCATCTCCCAGGAGCACGATGCTGCCCTCGGAAATGGCGGCCTGGGCCGCTTGGCCGCTTGCTTCCTCGACAGCCTTGCCACCATGAACTATCCCGCCTGGGGCTACGGTCTCCGATACAGATACGGCATCTTCAAGCAGGAGATTATTGACGGCTATCAGGTCGAGGTGCCCGACTACTGGTTGGACTTCAACCCCTGGGAGTTTCCCCGTCACGACGTGACCGTCGATGTGAGGGAGATCCTCCGAACTGTG
Organism: Albophoma yamanashiensis; assembly: GCA_001600555.1. Taxonomy (NCBI): domain Eukaryota; kingdom Fungi; phylum Ascomycota; class Sordariomycetes; order Hypocreales; family Ophiocordycipitaceae; genus Albophoma; species Albophoma yamanashiensis. The sequence goes on from BCKH01000002.1 coordinate 2,521,132, forward strand.
TCCGTGGTTTCCTGACGTTGGCGACTGACTCATCGCCAGATTCAATTCTTCGGCCACGTCAACAAGAAAACCAACGCCGACGGCAAGACGGTGTCGATCTGGGAAGGAGGTGAAACCGTGGTGGCTGTGGCCTACGACGTCCCCATCCCCGGGTTCGACACCCCGACCACCAACAACCTTCGCCTGTGGTCCAGCAAGGCGTCGGGCGGCGAGTTTGACTTCCAGAAGTTCAACAACGGCGACTATGAGAGCTCCGTTGCCGACCAGCAGCGTGCCGAGACGATCAGCGCCGTCCTGTACCCCAACGACAACCTCGAGCGAGGCAAGGAGCTGCGCCTGAAGCAGCAGTACTTTTGGGTGGCGGCGTCGCTCTACGACATCGTGCGTCGCTTCAAGAAGTCGAAGCGTCCCTGGACCGAGTTCCCCGACCAGGTCGCCATCCAGCTCAACGACACGCACCCGACGCTGGCCATTGTCGAACTGCAACGCATCCTCGTCGACGTCGAGGGGCTTGAATGGGACCTCGCCTGGGGCATTGTAACCGGCACGGTATGATCTGCCTGTCTTGCTTGGACCCTGCCACGTGTACTGACATGCTCGCAAGTTTGGCTACACCAACCACACGGTGCTCCCGGAGGCGTTGGAGAAGTGGCCGGTTGGGCTGATGCAGCACCTCCTGCCAAGACACCTGCAGATCATCTACGACATCAACCTCTACTTCCTCCAAGTGGTGGAGAAGGCTTTCCCCGAGGACAGAGACATGCTTCGACGCGTGTCCATCATCGAGGAGGGGCAGCCAAAGATGGTGCGCATGGCGTACCTGGCCATCGTCGGGTCGCACAAGGTCAACGGCGTGGCCGAGCTGCACTCGGACCTGATCAGGACGACAATCTTCAAGGACTTCGTGGAGATCTACGGCCCGGACAAGTTCACCAACGTCACAAACGGCATCACGCCCCGGCGATGGCTGCACCAGGCCAACCCGCGCCTCTCGGAGCTGATTGCGTCCAAGTGTGGAGGCGATGGTTTCCTCAAGGATCTGACCAACCTCAACCGTCTCGAGCCGTTTGCAAAGGACGCCGCGTTCCGTCGCGAGTGGGCAGAGATCAAGTACGCCAACAAGGTGCGCCTGGCCAAACACATCAAGGCGACGACGGGCGTCGTCGTCAACCCTGCGGCGCTCTTCGACGTCCAGGTGAAGCGCATCCACGAGTACAAGAGGCAGCAGCTCAACATCTTCGGCGTGATTCACCGCTACCTGTCTCTCAAGGCCATGAGCCCCGAGGATAGGAAGAAGCAGCTTCCTCGCGTCTCCATCTTTGGAGGCAAGGCCGCCCCTGGCTACTGGATGGCCAAGCAGATCATCCACCTCATCAATGCCGTGGGATCCGTCGTCAACAACGACGCGGAGATTGGCGACCTCCTCAAGGTCATCTTCCTCGAGGACTACAACGTCAGCAAGGCCGAGATGATCTGCCCTGCGTCGGACATAAGCGAGCACATTTCCACGGCGGGAACCGAGTACGTCCACGACGCCGCCGCACGCTGGCTGTGCGGGAGCTTTGCTAACTTGTGACTTCTCAGGGCGTCGGGAACCAGCAACATGAAGTTCGTCCTCAACGGCGGCCTCATCATTGGCACCTGTGACGGCGCGAACGTAAGTTGGCTACCCTGAGAGCCCTGTCCACCGGGTCTCATCTGACTCGGTACAGATCGAAATCACCCGCGAGATTGGCGAAGGCAATATTTTCTTGTTCGGCAACCTCGCCGAAGAGGTCGAGGACCTTCGCCACGCGCACACGTACGGCTCGCACACCATCGACGCCGACCTGGACAGGGTGTTCCAGGAGATCGAAAAGGGCACCTTCGGGTCGGTGAACGACTTCAGCGCCATGATTGCGGCGGTGCGGCAGCACGGCGACTACTACCTGGTGTCGGACGACTTCCACAGCTACGTCGAGACGCAGGAGCTGGTTGACGAGGCGTACCGAAAGCAGGATGAGTGGGTGGCCAAGTGCATCGTGTCGGTGGCGCGCATGGGATTCTTCAGCAGCGACAGGTGCATCAACGAGTACGCCGAGGAAATCTGGAACGTGGAGCCGCTGGATGTGCGTGACTAGACAGTTTGCTCCTCGTTCTACGAGCCATGAAGAGCGGGCTGAGGGGCGGCACGCAGGCACGGGAGCACCGTTCAGGATTGACGCGTTTCATACTCGTATGCTTGATGCCTCCGTGGGCTAAGAATAAAGACAACGCGGCGCACTGTATCTCGAGACGTCTTACTTGCTCCGTACTACTGTACGGAGTACTCCCCAGTCATCGAATTGTGATTCGCTGCCGAGAGAATGGGGAGCCGGTACCTCTCGTGCCGCAGCCGTGAATTTCGACGTTTCGTGACGGCGCTGAACCAGCAACACCTGGGGGAGAAGAGCCCGCCCAAGCATGAGCAATGGAGCATAGTATCGAGATTATTGTATGAGTACGGCTGTTAGTATGTTGGATTGATTTGACCGGAGCCCTTCATTAAGTGTGATAGTCGTGCTATGAGAAATGATAACCGTTTTCACACAGTGCTTCGGATTAAATAAAACGGAATTTAAGTTAAAGTTAATACAAGGAAGTTAAAACCATGCAAGGAAGTTAAAACCTGCTGAACCGGCCGAGCTTGAACTCTTCGATAGGGCATCGGTTACAGCTTCCACCACCCTCGCCGTCTATCGCATGCAATCATTTCCGTCCCTAGTAAAGAGCTAATTTAAGTACCACGCCTAGATTTACTTCTCGAAGAGCGTGCTTTATGTTCCTCCGTATTATGTCATGTCCGAGTTTTGCTCTATGCCCCTTTAACTATCTATCCGCTTGATGCCGTGGGGCATGAGGCACCCGTGACACTGCCCGGCGGGTAGGTTATAGTTTGAGTCGCGATGCTCGTCGTCGCCGTGCCACTAACCGTAAGCGTCGTTGGGTAACTCAAAGTATCCGTAATGGTCGTCCCCGAAGCGGCCGCCGCAAAGTATTTGTATGGCCCTGGAACAAACGTCGGCGTTGCCGTTGGGGCCGAGGTTACAGGCCAAGTAGACAGAGCCCCCTCGTCTTTTTCAGTCGGAAAGACGGTTTGGGCTGAATCACAGCTGCCGTTGCAGTCGATATCGTTTTTCCCCTCCAAGGGAATGGCGTAGTCGAGCATCCCAATGGTAACGTCATGCTGATCGGGTACATAGACACGGCATCTGCGGCGCGCGTATCCGTGAATAGTTTCGATGCGCTGCCTTGCCCAGATGGAGTAGCATCCGGGAGCCTGCCAGTTGCAGCTCTGAGTGGTCGCGTTCGAGTTGCAGCTCTGCTGGGTCCAGCTCTGGGTAGAGCCAAACGTAAATCCGGTTTGGGACTCGATGCCGGTGCCAAAGAGCCCGACTTTCTCTGTGAATGACGCCGAAACGGATTCGCTGAGACCCCATTGGAAACTGGAGCACGACTGGACCGTATTCCCAACTTGTTGCGTGCAACCGCCCTGTTTCGTCGGGCAGTCAATGTCGCCCTCGATTTGGTAGGGGTCCTTGTAGCTGACACTGGTGCCGACCACGAACCATTCTGTCCAGCAGTCGGTCTCCGCCACAATTGAGTAACCTTCACAGTCACCCCCGATGAAGACACCCTGGCCGTCCTTGTACCTGCTCGAGCCCTGGACCGCAGTGGTGTCGTTGTAACAGCCGGGCATGCCATTGTACTCAGGCTGCAAGCAACCCGGCTGTGAGGGTGTAGCTGTCGGCATCGCAGCTCCCAGGGTGCTTAGGGCGCTCATGACCACGATGGGTCGACGCATGATAGAAATGAGAGTCATGTTTTAGAAATGTAAAGAATGACTGCGAGGCGAATGTAAAGAATGAATTCGAGCCGAATGTAATGAATGAATGCGAGGCGAGTGCTTGTTCGTCCTGATGGAATCTACATGGAAGCGGGAGTTCATAGAGCCTTATATACAGAGTGCTCTGTTCAGCCACAAGTCGGTTCTCGTACGCAATGAATAATCCAAGAGTAATACTATACTCGAATACGAGGAGATTCCATAGTAGGAGGGTATCTCGAAGACTTGGCCGGGATCATCTCAAGCCTCTTCCTCTATGTTTAATTGTAATCTGCACCGCTTGCATCCATCTTAAGCATGCAAGCATAAAGTCAATGATGGGAACACTCAGCTTTAATTTCCTATCCTACTACTAGCCAACGTCTGAATAAGTGTTGCCCACTTCTTTATACACTGCCTCACACTACCCAGGTCCCTTCTTAGTCAATCCCTTCAACACATGCCCATGGCAGGGGTCCGTGCCCAGGTCAATGCTCCCTCCCGAAACCCGATACACGTACGGTGGTTGACGATTATACCCCTAAATAGAAATGTATCTGCTCTTATATACCAGGTAGGTATACGTATATCCCTACGTAACACTTCATTTTGACGCTTTCTCACCTCCTACGTAGACGTAGTACGTATACTCGTAGGCCACCGCACGCCGTTTAGGAGACGAACCAAACTGGTAGAGAATGTCCACTGGACGCGTTAAGTTCCGCGCCCGGAGTCGGCACCGTGCAGTCAGGGCTAAGTTGCGAAAGACCAGCATGCTATCAGCAAAATTGCCATGCTTGGGAACTCTCGACTGTAAATAGAGAGCTTGCATGGCTCTACAAGTACATAGCATGGGGAAATAATGGTTCGCGGAGAGCGATCGGTTCATGGAGAGCGATCTAGCGCCTCGAAATGGCAACAGAGCGGAACGGGAAAGGGCCCGAGGGGTTGGGTGGACTATTCGCGCCCGGCTCGATGCTGTCGGCTAGGTCCATTGGCCCAACGGGCGGAGGATATCCTGCTGGTCTGCTGGTCGACCGCCCATCGACGGCTGGCGCCGATCCAGCACTCTGTCGCCGATGGGCACGCGAGAGGGCCCGTAAGGGCCTGCAGGCCAGGGCGGGCCTCGGGCTTAGCGCGCCGTGGGTACCGCCGGGCCCCGAGGACGCAGGAGGAGTTACCTGAGGGGCGCTAAGGGCGGGCGATGGGCGATGGGGGGCCCAGCTACTCGCGCATACACGTACAACCACGAGTAGAGCCGGGCCAGGCACCGAAGGGGTTGCGGGACGTGGCGCGACGGACTCGGGCGAATCAGATTTCAGATTCCCATGTAGCAAGCATCAGCTTCTTGCATGGACTTCCCGACCCGACGACGGGCGCGGACACGCACACACGTTGCCAGCGACAAGAGTCGCAGCGTTCAGGACTTGCTTGGAGGGGGAGCCTGCTGGGAGTGAATGGACGGGGTGCCGATGGCGGGGGAGGGGTACCTGAGATGCATACTTAAGTATCTCACCTAAGTCATACTCGCACAGACATCATGCGCCGGGCTGGCACGCGGCAGCCCAGCCCATTCGCGCCCAGCACGTTTGTGGCCCCTCCAGCCGGCGCTGTCAGGGAACGGCGCCTAGGTATAAGTATGTATTGCAGACGCTCCCACACCGACCACCCGTACATGGAACGGCGCAAGGGGAGGCAAGGAAAAACCCAAAACAAAAAGACAGGCCCTGGGTGGAGGGACGGGACGGCGCCCTCCTGCGTGCTGCTGCCAGCTACTACTACCTACGTACGTACAGCGAATAGCACCGCCAGCCGCGTACGGGCCATGGGCGCTGACGACGTCATCGACGGCTCCTGCCAGTCCCGCCGCCCAGGGCGAGGCCAATATCCGGCATCGTCGCGCTCGAGCTAGCGCTTCATTGGGGAGCGCGCGCCGTGGGACGGGCTCGGCAAGCGGTGGATGGGTCTCGCCGTTCCAGGGCAGCCAGTCCGACATGCCCATTCGGGCCACCAGAGAGGGAGCGGACGGAGGAGGGCTTGGGCGAGGCCTGCTTTGGACGTCGATGGACGAAGCAAATCTCGATCCCCTCGAGTCCGAATCCTTACACCGATACGTAGCATCGTCCCTCTCTTCCCCGTCTCCTCCTGCTTGCTTCCGCTTTCCCCATCTTCCTCTTCTTCTTTTTTTCTCCCCCACAAGACGGCTGCATCGTGTGTGAATTCCTAGATTCTCTCTCGACACGCATCGCCTACCAGCGGCCAAGACGACTGTCTGCGCCTCGGTGGAATCTCGATCGATCGCGGGACCCATACAATATACTTGCCCTCGTCGCCGCCCAGCAACAAGCTAGGAACACGTTTCTGCGCATCTTTTCCGTACCCGTCTCTCACCTCCTTCCTGCTTGACCGCGAACACGAGGCAGCAGAGAGAAGCAGACGCCCCCGGCAGATTCAACGCTTTCTTGGGCCTGCGATCCCGGCCCAGACCTGCGCGCGACCAGCTGCCCCGCGGATCGTCTAGAACCCAGCCGTTCAGCAAGCCCGTCGACGCGCCATTGGCCTCGACGACCCTTGAGCGAGGACCGAGCAAGCCACGGACAGTCGGGCACCGCAAGCGCCTGTAGCCGAGGAACAAAGGAAGACGAGGTACGTGGACATGTTCGCACATGCGTGAAGGCGGTATTCGCCCCTCCCCCTCCTTGGCTGCCGGGGACGAGGTGCTGCTGAGCGGTGCGCATTGGCGAATGGAGCGCGCCTGTGTCGCGGCCTGGCCGGCCAGCTCCCGGCAGCCAAGGCGGAACGGGATTCCAAACGTCATGCGACGAGGGTCGCCGCGGCGGGCGTTGTGGCCTCCGGGGCTGCTCGCGCGGAGCGGTTGATACTGCTGGTGTTTGCGGGTGGGCCGACTTGCGGCGGTGGTGTCACTGTGGCTGCCCCCCCCACCGCTGCGCGCCCCTCCAGCCAGCTCAGGGCGCGGCCGCCAGGGGACAGGGCTCTGGGGGCCTCTCTGCCCGCATCGCCGCCTCTCTTCCATGGTCGTCCCCATGCCGCATGACGACACCGCGCCGCGAGGATTGAGCAGCTGCTGACATCGGATGGCCTAGCTTCCCGACCGCCGCGTCTCGTTTTGGCTTGGCCCGCAGCCGTTGCACCGCAGCACCGCATCGCCTCGCTGAGGTCAGGTCTCGCCCCGGCGCCTATTGAAGGGGCCGCCTCTCCCACGCTGTGCTGCCCTGCGCTACGCTACTCGGACGCTACGCTACGCTCAACCACCGCTACCACTACCACTACCACCACCACCGCCGCTTCCGCCGGCCTTTGGGCAGACCCAGCGGCCGAACCCACCCAGCAGGCTAAGGCCAAGGTCCTGTTCGTCGATCTTTTACCTCGCCAACTCGCCGTCCGCATCCCCCGCCAGTGCGCAACGACCATCATCAGGCCCTCTGCAGCGAATCCCGACCCGACCGACTGACGAGTCCCTCGCTCGCTCCTCGTCTCGCTCCGCCTCGCCGCCCTCTGCAGCTGCCCAGGGCGACCCCGCTATCGGTCCCGCGCTGCGATAAGTGACCTGCCAGCAGGCAACCCCTCCCTCATTCACGCCCTCCAGACCCTGCTCGATCCTTTTGCTGCTTCGGCATCCCCCGTCATCACCACAACGCGACCGCACACACCGCAGCCATGGCCGAATTCGTGCGTGCCCAGATCTTTGGCACGACGTTTGAGATCACGTCGAGGTGAGCATGGACACTGCCGCCGCGGCGCGCGATATTGCGCATTGCCGCGGCCCCTCGCCCTCTCCAAACTCGCGTCCCCCGCCACTGACCGCCGTCTGAATAGATACTCGGACCTCCAACCCGTCGGCATGGGAGCTTTTGGCCTCGTCTGGTAAGCTCGCCTCTTGGGAGGCGTCCGCCGGCGCGAATCTCGATGCTGACACCCCGTTTGCAGCTCTGCCCGAGACCAGCTCACGAATCAAAATGTCGCTGTCAAGAAGATCATGAAGCCCTTCAGCACGCCTGTCCTCGCCAAGCGCACATATCGAGAGCTGAAGCTGCTCAAGCATCTCCGACACGAAAACGTACGGCCCCGGCCTGGACCTAGGCCGCCTCTTGCAGCGCATGAGCTGGACCAATGCTGACCCCGCCTCTGCAGGTCATCTCCCTTAGCGACATCTTCATCTCTCCCCTCGAGGACATGTATGCCGCACCCGCCTCCGTCCGCGCGCTGTACGGCACTGTGCTAACCGAACGTTCCGCAGCTACTTCGTCACAGAGCTCCTCGGCACCGACTTGCATCGGTTACTGACCTCGCGACCGCTCGAGAAGCAGTTTATCCAGTACTTTCTCTACCAGATCATGGTACGTAGGCCGCTCTTCGGCAACACCCGGGCTATCCCCGATCCGCGCGCCACCTGGCCATGTGCGCTGACATCCGTTCACTGCAGCGCGGCTTGAAATACGTACACTCGGCTGGAGTCGTCCACCGAGACCTGAAGCCCAGCAACATTCTCGTCAACGAGAATTGCGATCTCAAAATTTGCGACTTTGGCCTCGCTCGAATCCAGGATCCCCAAATGACCGGCTACGTCTCGACGCGATACTACCGAGCCCCGGAGATCATGCTCACGTGGCAGAAGTATGACGTCGAGGTTGACATTTGGAGCGCTGGATGTATCTTTGCCGAGATGCTCGAAGGCAAGCCACTGTTCCCCGGCAAGGACCATGTGAACCAGTTCTCCATCATCACCGAATTGCTTGGCACTCCCCCCGATGATGTTATCAACACCATTGCGAGCGAGAACGTGCGTGCTTCCCATACCTCTCCGAGAGAAAGCGGCGCATTTATTGTCTGAAACTGACTTTTGATTCAGACGCTGCGATTTGTCAAGTCTCTGCCGAAGCGAGAGCGGTTGCCTCTGAAGGATAAGTTCAAGAATGCCGACGACTCGGGTGAGTCCAGGATCTCTTCAGGGCGCTGTCGGGTGGGCCCAGACTGACTGAGACGCTGCAGCGATCGACTTGTTGGAGAGAATGCTGGTCTTCGACCCTAAGAAGCGGATAACAGCCACCGACGCCCTCGCCCACGAATACCTCGCCCCTTACCACGACCCTAGCGATGAGCCCGTTGCCGACGAGAAGTTCGATTGGAGCTTTAACGACGCTGATTTGCCTGTCGACACGTGGAAGATCATGATGTGAGTGTGCCAACATTGTGGGCATATGACGGGCGCTGACAGGTTGAAATAGGTACTCCGAGATCCTCGAATACCACAACGTCGATTCCAACCCGCAGGTCATGGAGGACCAGCAGTTCAATGGACAATAGACGAGCATAATCAGAGCAGAGTGGGGTGGCGCCGCAACCGTGCGCGCATTGGATAGGGGACACGCTTAGACGGGAGGGGGGAAAGGTGATGGAGTCGATGCATGCAATGCGCCCTACGATACCACCATCGCAACAGAAAGGGCCGGTCGAGGGCCTAAGAGCAAGCAACTACGCGCTGAGGTTGTCATTCATACAGAGTTTAGGCGTTGGGGAGACTTGATGGAGAGGAAATGTCCATGATTTTCGTGTACGGCTTTGATGGCTGTGGCGCGAGCACAGCATACACGAGAGCGAAGGCAACCCGCCTGGCTGTGCCTGTTCATGTGACGCGTGTTCTGTTTGGTTGCCATGGCCCTCTCTCGTCAATGCACAGTGACACGGCATGCCAGGTCCGTCAAGATGAATCCGCTGTAGCGCGTCATCCCAAAGGCCCCTAGATGCGCAGAGATGGTGGCAGAGCACCTGCTGCACCCTTCCCTGTTGTCAAATCGCTCGACTCGTCGCACAGCTCCGTGCATCCGCGGCAGGCAACGACCTCTACTTGCATTCTCATCGCCGCTGTAACATTTTGTATATCTAATGTATTATCTATCCTCTTGGCTCCGCTTCCCGGCTCGACTCCCTCCCCATTTCTCCCCGCCGTTGCATATTGCAAAGCCGCTTCTTTTTTTGTCCCCTCATACATGGAAATCCCTCTAATAGTCCAATCTTAACTGTATCAAACCTTCGAAGACATCTCTGCCAGTCGTTGGTGCATGGGGCAGAGCCAACGTAACGTGTACCGGCCTGCGGAATTATCGGTGCATGGTCAATTCCGCAGGTCCTGTGCGGGTGACGAGCGCTCTATTACTCTTCGAGGAGCTTGTGGAGCTCGTCTTCTTCGCCGCTGTGGCAAACCATGTCGTAGAACAAGCCCTTGGCGTCGTAGAGCTCTTTGGGCGAGCCGTTCCTGCAAAGTTGGGGTCCATTGTCAGTTACTCTGCAACTGGCTCGGCTTCTAGAAAAAGGGAACAGGGACAACGTACTCTACTACTCGGCCCGCGCTCATGACCACGACGCTGTCGTAGTCTATAATGGTTCGCAGCCGATGAGCAATGGTGACAAGGGTCCCGCCGTCGCCCTTAGCCTCGAGTTCTTCGCGCAGGACCTGCTGGATGCCGCGGTCCGTCTCGTAGTCCATGCTGGCAGTAGCCTCGTCGAGGAGCATGAGCTTGCTTTTGCGGATGAGCGCCCTGCACAGCGACAGGACCTGACGCTGGCCGTGCGAAAAGTTCTCGCCGCGAGCGTCTACTTCCGTGGACAGTGTAATGGCCTGGGAGCGGCCCTGGATGGCTGCGCCTGGGGCATCATCCTCCGAGGCGGTATCGACCTCTGTCGCATCGGCTGAGAAGGATGCGATGCCTTTGCAGTTCTCGAGGGCAGCCTCCAAAGTCTCGCGGGAGACATGACCGGCAGGGTCGAGGTTGGACTCGACCGATCCGCTGAACAGGACGGCTTCCTGTGGAATAATTGTCAGGCTCTCGCGGAGTCGCCGCCGAGGAATCTTTGTTATATCAACACCATCAAATAAAATCTGACCCGAGACGATGTCGGTGAAGCGCAGGAGGGACAGAACCAGCTGTGCAGCGTGTCAGCAAGCAGTAATCGTCGTCAAGGGATGCCTGGGCTCCAAACTTACAGTACTCTTGCCTGATCCCGTCCTTCCTACGACCGCCACTCGCTCCCCTGCCTTGAATTTCAGATTGACATCTGTGAGAATATCTGGGCCGTCGGTCTCGTATCGGATCGTCACGTTGCGAAATTCAATTTCGCCTGAACGAGGCCAGCTCTTCGGGATGACTTTTGTCTCGTCGTCAGCGTATTCCCCCTCACCCTCGTCGGGATATGGCTTGTCATCCTTGTCTTCCGGTTCCACCTTGACATATTCTTTGACTCGATGGAACTGGTAAAGTCAACTTAAGTCAGGTGGGGGGCAAGGGAGAGACTGAACGTACACTCTGCATCTCTACCTCGAGCTCATTCATAGTTCGCACGAGGAAGAGAATGGTGCCGCTCATATCGTTTGCGTTTGTCAACGAGAAGCCGACTAAACCGGCTCCCACCAGTCCCGCCTTCGACAAGGCAATGACGCCAGCCAAAAGAGCCACGAATGCCGTCACGAAATCGATTCGCACCGCCACCCACCGATTGCAATTGTAGTTGGCCTCGGAAGCAGCCGACCAAACGCGAAGCTTGTTTGCTAATTCGATGCCAAAAGATTGTGCCATGTCCTTTCTCGCACGAATGACGGGTAGCCCGGCGAGCGTATCGGCAAACTGAGAAAACACGGGGGATTGTGCCGATGAGGTAAGTCTCTTGATCACCACGGCCGTCCGCGTGTACATCTCGCCAATTGCGACGCCCACGAAGCAGGTGACAATACCGGGGAGCATGAATATCGGCATGATAGCGCTCACGGCAGCAATGCGGAAGAACAGCACCATAACAGTATCGAGGAACATGCGCAGCATAGGGTTAAGCGCGCCGTCGATGGACGACATATCTGCGGAAAACCTATTGGTGATGCGACCGACTGGAATTGTTTTGAACCACGACAGAGGAACGCTCATGATGGCTCGGATGAAGTCGTTGTGGAGTCTCCTTGCAGCACGCCAGGAACCCCATTCGAACATGACGACAATGAGTCCATACGAGAATAGCTCGGAGAAGGTAAATAGCGCGAAAATGCCCATGTAGAATGGTATATCGACGTGCGCCTTGTGGTTGTATGCCTCAACCCAGATTGACAGCCAGAAACTGGACGAGAAGTAAAAGATATTCGAAAGGCAGAGGCCGGCAACACATGATATCGCAAACAATGGGTTTCCAAAGTACCCCATGTATTGGAACGCTGAATCTGGTCAGTATGCTGGTAGAGAAGCAGTGAGGCATACTTCACTTACCGGCCAGACGGCCTACCTTGCTTGTTGCTTTCATCTCTTGGTCGACAATATCTTCCACGGACGCATCTTGTGAAACTTTTGTGGTGTCATTCATTGCGTCTCCGTTCGCTTGGAGTTCCGGCTCGGGTGGTGTGTCCGTCTCTGCTTCCGTCTCATCATCGTCGTCACCTCCAAGAACCTCTGCGATCTTAATCGGGCGGCGGACAACGCCAATGTTTGGTTCCGCACTCTTGATTCGGCCATTCTCGATCGAGATTGCTAGATCTGCTTGGGACGAAATCCATGGAATTTGAGTGACCAGGATTGTGGTTCGTCCTCGCAGGAGATCGCTGCAGAAGCAGTGTTTCCAAACACCAGCCGACGTCTTGGCATCCAGAGCCGCGAACACATCATCCAACAGCAGCAGAGGAGCCTTTGAGTACAGAGCCCTGGCCAAGGCGACTCGGGCCTTCTGTCCACCAGACAAAGACGCTCCATTCTCGCCGACGATGGTCTGGTCCTGCTTTGGCAGCTCCTGGAGATCCTCACGGAGGCAACAGGCTGTCAGTACTCGATTGTAGCGGACCCGCTCCATGGGGCTTCCAAATAGAATGTTGTCTTGAATAGTTTCGTTTTGGAGCCAAGATGATTGGGAGGCGAAGGCTATGTCAGCCGGCGCCGTAACGCTGCCAGATTCCAGGTATGTCTCTCCAAGGATGGCGAGTAAGAGCGTAGACTTGCCGCTTCCACTTTGACCAGTGACGACATTGAGCCCACCGTCAACGAAGTCTAGGTTGACGTCTTCAAGACGGAAGGTAGCCTTCTTGTTTCGACGAAAGTAGCCAGCTGAGATGCGTAATGGGCCGACTGGATATTTGACGAGAGGGACTGTGCTCTCAAAATATTTGTCCAGTCGACCAAAAGCAACGAGGGCATTCGCAAAACTTCGCGAAAATGCGCTGGCCATCATGATGTTCCTGCGAATGTTCCTGATGAGATAGACGGTTGTAAAGGCAGTGGATGCTTCGAGGGGCTTCTTTTCCACTATGACATGGATCCCAAACATGACTAGCAGAGCGAAGTGTGGGAAAACCTGCGTGACTTCGTTGATGATCGTCTGTAGGATTGCGAGTCCCCAGAGTCCTTTCTGCTCGACAGCTCTTGCGGCGACAATCTTGTCCGTGATTGGACCCTCCCATGCGAAGTATTTGATGGCTCGGATGGATGCCAGATACTCAGCCACAAGGGAGATGCGGGCATCCTGAGCCTTCCTGACTCGCTTCTGGGTGTGGTACATTAGTTTTCCCAGCCAAACCGAAAATGGTGTCGCAAAGATCAGGATGGCAGTTCCAACGATGGACGCCCAGCCAAGAATTTTGTACAGACCAATGAGGGATACGATGGTCCCAGACGGAACTCCGACCAGGACAATTATCATGTCGCGGGCCCGAAAGATGGCGTCCACGTCGGCGGCCATAAGGTTGGCCAGCCGACCGGCCGAGGTCGACTTTTGCATTTTGTCATTATCTTGCTCAGCCTTGGATTTCTCGTCCTTGGCCTCAAACGGGTCTTCTTCCAACTCCATTGACTCCAATGCTCTGTGGTAGAGCTCCTGAGTCATGGCTGACTTGACGCGAACAATCAACCTGGTCGAGGTAAAGACATACTGCTGAAACAGAACGGAGCGCACCAGAGGACCCAGAAACATGAGGAGCAGCCAGATCCAAGGCCTGTAGACTGCGTCACTCGGAGAGTTTAGGTACCCTAGGAAGTTGAACAAACTAAAGGGTGATATGTTCTCGGCGACGTAGCTCGTGCTGATCCAGAGGGACATGAGGAGCAACTCCACTCTTTGGAATCGTAGGATTGTCCAAAAAGTTGTTTTCGATATGGACCGAGCAGTTTGGACCTTACGCAGAAGATAGAGCGGCTCATCGTACCAGGCCAGTCTTGGGATGCCACTCATGTCGAGTTTACCCCAGGTTCCTCTCCAAACAACGTGAGTGAGCCATTCGTAGGTGCAGTAGTAATTGATCCAGCTGCACGTCTCTTCTGGGGCTGGTTCCTTGGGAACTTCGAAACCAGGGATATCGAAGCCAAGCTGCGGCGGGACCCATTCTCTCGGGGTAAACATGGCAACGAGAGTAGCGGCCGTCAACGAAGCCGCACCGCCAATGACACTTGCATCCTTGGCGCAATGCCTGTCGATCTGTATGCACGGAAGAAACTGCGAGGCGAGGAGAATCGCTAACATGGCCACGGTGACGAGATTGACCTGGTGCAGTGCGACATGACGCCATTGGAGATCATTGATGAGCCTGGTCAGACCAAGGACGAAGACGTAGGCAAGAAGCACGACGTTGAGCAAGTGAGCGCGATGCTGCACATAGGCGGCGGAAAGAAACGCCAAAGCAGTCGCTCGAGAGGCCTGAGAGAGCAATTCATACTGCCATCGAACCGCAGACGCTTTGGGCTTGAAGTCGGGTGTTTCACCACGGCAACGCCGCACCAGGCGAAACGAGACCCAGGCAAGGGAGATGGCAAGGACAATAGCCTGCGGAGTGCCCGACTGGGCAAACCCTGAAAGATCACGGATCCATGGGAGTTGGGCAGCAGCGTCGCGGAGTCTGCAACCAAGCGTGTCAGCCTTGGAGGTAAAATAATCATCACAGAAGCCGGGGGGATGCACAGGCTTCAGACACAAACGAGGCGCGTACCTGACGAGAAGCGTTTGCGGAGGGTCCTCTGCCGCCGTGAGGACTCTGCTGCTAAAGGGTGAGAACTCGTACGTGCCAAAACGGTGAATCACAACATCCATGACGATCCAGGTCCGGCGGGCTCAGCGAGGGACACTGTCGAGGCCGTGGAGACGAAAGAAGAAAAAGCACAAGCCTCCATCTAGGCAGCGGGAACGCGAGCCTTTGTGCTTCGGCGCCGGTCGTCAGACTCATCACTAGGCACCAGGCGGCACGTCGGAGACCCGCAGGCACCCCGGATGGTTGCTGCAACCAGGGCTCGTCGGGCCGGGCGATGGGAGGGTCCCCGCGGTAATCTGGCCCGCCTACTGCATAGTACATACGAGCAGGCTACTGCTATCTCACCTTGCCATTGGCTTACCGCAGGTACTGTAGAGTAATGGCCTTGGGTAGGTAGCCAGCCACACGCGGCTTACGGGCGGCGGGCTTCACCGTAGACCGGAGCTGTGGTGCAAGTGAGTTCCGGGACCACAGTTGAAGTCTCGCCCGCAGCCGAGGCCCACCATCCGGCTCGGGCGGCACGCCGGGAGACGCACGCCACCGCGAATGCGCGGTTCGTCGAGGACTTCCAGGACTTTTGCAGAACAAATCGCCAACGACAAGAAAACCGATCGGGTGGTTGCTTTAGGGCTGAAGTGAAGGCTGGGAAGCGCATGGCAGCTGGTTGCCTGCACTGGAGCGACCGCACGGATGTATGTTGGTCCTGCTAGCGTCCGAAACCGACGCTTGCTGACAGGCGCAGGTGTCGGAGGACAGTCGAGAAGCAACAGTCCTTTCGCCTGGGCACCTCGGCGTCTCCCATGCTTGATAGCGGCCGAGGGTTTCAAGCATGTCGACGAGAATGATTCTCGTATAATGCCCCGGCGAGTGCCCAATGCGTAGTACCTTCCCTCCCTGCCGCCGTAGCGGGCCGTCATGGCAAGCCTCGGACAAAATACAGAGTAATCAATGTGGCTGTGTCAGGCGCCACGGGCCTGCCCAAAATGGAAGGTCGCTGCTGTCTTTGGACCTCGTACATGCACGTCCATGTAGGTCAAAGGGCGCGGCGAGAGAGAGTATTTTTTGGCTGCGGCCCGCGCTCGTTGCGTCCGTCTGGACCTCCGGGGGCAAGACCTGTTCATAATTAAGCCAATTCATTCGACGCTGTGAAACCGTTGGAGGCTGAGGCTGCGACAATGCTAGGACTGAGTGAGCCAAACGCCCGCTGTCATTCGCCAGCCGTGTGCTGCATCGTCACCTTGAGTGCCTATTGTTCAAATCACAGCCTTGTTGTTGATCGCGAACCCAACGTAATGAAGGTAGCCGGCGGTTCCCTCGGCTTGATACTCGTAGAGAGATCAAGTACAGCTGGCGAAGGCACTCATAATCTTCAGGCCTGCTCCCTGTAGGCCAGCGGCAGGAGGAAGGGCTCGATGCCAGACACAAGGAGCATCCTCTCGTCTGCTCCTGGGGAGCGCTCAAAGAAGTCCACGGCGCGACGAACAGCTTGGTCGGCAGCACAAGAGTTCTCGAACGACCACCATTTCATCGTCAGTGCAGCGGCGTTTGCGGCCCGGCAGCTGGTAGCTGAACTCACGTCATGGCTCGCTTTTGGAGGTGTTTGACTGGGTTGGCGATTCCGCAACAGGTTTTGTTGAACAAGTGCGGCGGCATCACATCAGCAGCGAAACGTCGGCATGGTTGGCTCCCCTCGCCAAGAGGTGGGGAGAGGGGACACGATGAGGGGTTGGCCGGAGCCACCATGCTGGACAAAGGACAAGATCAGTCCTCCCAAGCACATGACGATGGGGCACGCTCGGCCGAGATGCGTTTGGAATCGATTTCCTTGCGCGCGGGGGACCAATGCTTCCGTGGGAAGTTTCGTGACAGTCGCCCCGGAAGCTAAGGTATACAGGTAGGTACCATACCTTACCCCTACTCAACGTAGTATGTTGTATCACGTACCGTACCTTACGTTCAGCAGCGCACTAAGCCGCACCTTAAATCCCCCAGCACGACGGCACATGCAGGTAGGTACGTACGGGCGGGAAGGAAAACAACATCAACCCTGCTGCGACCCTGTCCGTTGCAGCTATTTTTTGCCGTCGGTCTGCGTCGCCCGAGTCCAAGCCCGCAGGGGCAAACGGTCACGCCATCCTAGCCCGTACAGGACAACGCTCCGAAGCGGAGGACCCTGAGCCCGCGCTGCCCACGTGCCATGACGAAAGCCGCTAAAGGGAGCTGCAGGTGGGTATGGAAGCTCCAGAGGGAGGAGGGAAACTGGAGCAGGAAAATTGCATCTGCGTCATGTGAAGACGCCAAGGGCGCTGGAGCGCTGGCGCGCGCGAGCGCCGACGGTCCGAAGCCGCGCCTCCGTCTCGCGACTTCGCATCTCGCTTCCCATTCCCGACAGCTGAGGTTTCACACGCGCAACGCACCCGCCCTTGCCACAGTGACGTGCGTGTCTCGGACAACGCGCTCGGGCTGGTCGTGCTTCGCTGGCGGCCAAACGCCTGCAGCATCTCGAGCCTGGTCTGCATCATTGCTGCCGATACTCGTCCGTGCAGTACGGCGTCTGCTGACCGACCTCGACCCCGCCATCGCTGCCGTGCTCAAGCCTCGCTCCTCGCCTGCCTCCCAGAGAATCCATTGACCGTTGCCGCCGTGTCACGCTGCCCCTCCGCTCTGCTCCTCGCCGCGGCCGGGGACGAGCAGGCCTCGCTTCATCCGTCCCCAGACCGCGCGGGCAACTGGATGCTCTCCGCGGCTTTTCAGAGTTGGCCGCAGCTCACGCCACCCAGCCATCACAAGGCACAACCTACGACAACCTACCGGACGACGACGGCACGACGAGCCGCATCGTTTCCGAGGCACTGACCTCGTGGGCAGCCCAGCCCGACCTTCTCCTCCTCCTCGCCGCTCTACGCCCGCCTACGACGAGGCTTCTTCTCAAGCCTGGTAAAGCAAACAACTATATTCGTTCAGCATGTCCAATTCACCCCCTGCATACCTCTTCGTCGTAAGGTCAGTCACCCAGAGCCCCGTCGTCGCGACTGCCAGTGGCTTTTATTGACTGAGCACCCCGATTAGACACGGGAACCGACTTGATGCCGCAGACAAGAAATGGCACCTCACGTCTCCGACCCCCTACGACCCTCCCCTGACATATGGCGGCCTTCTGCAAGGCCGCCAGGTCGGCAACCAGATCGGGAGCATTCTCGAGCAGGCCAAGAACGAGCACGAGGTCTGCCAGACTGGCGCGTCCTCAACATCTAAGCGGAAGCGCTTCAAGGTCGTCATCCACAGCTCTCCCTTCTTGCGATGCGTCCAGACGTCCATTGGCATCGCCTCCGGCCTCGCCCAGACTTCTCCCGACTCCAAGCACAGCCCTGCCGACATCATAGTGCCCAAAGCTGCACCGACGACCCAGCCGCCTCAGTTCAAGTCGTCGCTGCTGCGTCTTGACTCCTTCCTGGGGGAGTGGCTGTCGCCGGAATACTTCGAGATGATCACGCCGCCACCAGGACCAGCGCTGATGCTGGGAGGCGCAAAGGCCGACCTCCTCAGACGAGAGGACTACAGCATCTATGACGACTTCATCCCCCCCGAGAAGCCCACATCGAGCAGCTCGCTGTGGCAGGCGTCGCCGACCTCTGGCCTTGCAAATCGAACGTCACCGAACGGCTCGCTGGACATGTCTTCTATGGCTTCCGCCCTCCCTGGTCGGTCCCGCGAGGCCAAGAGCTACGTCGCACCTCAGCCCATGCACCATGTGTCGAGCCGCGGCAAAATCCCCGAGGGGTTCGTGGCACATGCGAGAGACGCCTGTGTCACGGTGGACTACCAATGGGACTCGATGAGGGAGCCCCTCGAGTTCGGCGACGGCGGCAAGTTCGGCGAGGAGTGGGCCGCGATGCACACGCGATTCAGGGGGGGTTTGAGAAAGCTCTTGAACTGGTACGCGACGACGGACTCTGCAGCCGACCTGGTGACGAAGTCCGCCAAGGCGGATACGGGCGACGGCGGCGCGGAGGTTGAGGGGGAGGACGAGGAGGTAGACACGGTGGTCATCATCGTCTCTCACGGCGCGGGCTGCAATGCGCTGATCGGAGCCATAACTTACCAGCCGGTGCTCATGGACGTGGGCATCGCCTCCATCACCATGGCCACGCGCAAGCCTGGTCTGGATTACCAGCAATTGCTCGCGGTGGCGCAGCCTCCTGAGGACTCACCAGCGCAGCCCCTTGTCCAGGTCGACAAAATGTACGACATACGGTTGTCCGCAAGCACCGAGCACCTCCAGTCCAACGGCTCCACGCCCGTTTCTGCAAAGCCCCGATCTGCCACAACTACGTGGAACCCTCTGAAATCTGGGGCTCGCGGCCGCACCTCGACCTTGACCAGTAATTACGGGGGCCCGGTCTTGAGCCCGTTCACATACTCGGACCCCTTGTCTTCAGGCGGCAGCCGAAGCACGTCAGCTGGCGGTGCCAACGGTAGCGTACTCCGAATAGACTCGGGTCCCTATCGATCGGCAGCACGCGGCCCGGCAATCGCAATGGCCGACCTCGATGGAGTCGCTGGGGCGACATCTTCAGGAAATCGCTCTCCCGAAGGGCCACATTTCGGCCTGTGGTCGCCTGCGCCGTCGTCGCTGCGGCTAATGGATGATGGCAGCGACGATTCGGACGACTTTGGGTCCATGCTACCCAACTTCGACCAGTCGCGGTTCAAATCGCCAGCAGTGGAGGGCGAAGCAAAGGAGCCGCCGCCTCCCTCGGCACATTCATCAGCACCCGCCGTGGGCGGAGGCGCATTCGTGCCCGAAGCCGACCTATCCGCCCCCAAACGTTCGCCCCAAGGGCCCATGTTTGCAGGCCCCATCAAGCTCCATACAGACTTGGGACCTGACAATGCGGTAGAGGAGGTGCCGGTGGCCCAGCTGGATGCCGGCCTCGGCGGTCTCTGGGGCGTCCCGCCGCCGCCGGACGAGGCGGAGCGGTTCCGGGATCTCAGCCACACCAAGCGTCGGTGGACCGTCAACGAACGGGCTTAGACATCGGCAAATGGTTGGTACTCACGGTCTAGCTGTTGAAGATGTCCCTGACACCTTTCACGGAGGAGTCCGAGCTTGTATATATATAGATAAGTTTCCCCATTGACGTTTGCCTGAAGAGCCGGGAAGCGATCCCCAGGCATGGCATTGACTAGGTGGCATTGGCGACGGAGGGGAAAGGAGCAGGGCCGCAAGTCATTTTACAGGGGCCCAATAGCGTCGTTAGTCTTTGCTTCTTCTTTTACAGTACGGTGGCAAGCAAGAGTGCCGATTAAATCCCAATAACTGGGTCTGCTGGACAAGCAGACTCGGGAACTTGACTCTCTTCGTCAAAGTGGGTTCAATGGACAGTCTATTGTGCTGTATATGCTGCTGTGAAGTAGAAACGACGTATTCCATCCCAGCCTCTTACGTGATTTTCGCCTCTCCCAGGCCGAAACCCTTTCTATCCAACGTCTAAATTTGTAACCCGGACCATGCGATGTGCGGCCATCCGTCCTGAGCCGGGAGCCTTTCAGAACACCGCCGATGATGAATGCAGCCGCCTGATGTTCAAACCGAAAAATCACGAAAAGCAGGGCGCACCGACTCCAGCTCGCCCCCATCTCCTCTCCCCAAMCCTTYCCAAGCCTCTCCAAACCTCTCCATGGGCGCATCACGGAGCTCAGCCGAGGAACTTGTTCATGGCCTGGTGGGCCAGCTCGACGCCGAGGAAGGTGGCGGCGTTGGCGGGCACGGCTCTCGTCAGGGCCGGGCCGAAGCCCGGGAAGAAAGCCTTGAAGCCGCCCTTGCCGTACAGCTCGCGGACGACGCCGCCGAGGGTGACGTGGCCCTCGGCCGTCTGCAGGCGGGACTTGACGGTGTCGACGGGGAAGACGGGGATCCACATGGCGACGCCGGCGCCGGCGCCGGCGCAGGTGATGGCGGTGAGGCTCAGCTCGCCGGTGGGCTTGCCGGTGACGGGGTCCTTGGGGCTCAGGCGGCGCTTGATGTACTCGTAGGTGGCGAAGTAGGCGGCGGAGCCGGGGCCGTCGCGGGCGAGGGTGGCGGCGCTGCCGCGGAAGACGCTGCGCAGGCCGCCCTCGCGGTACAGCTGGCGCACGACGTCGACGCCGCCGTTGTACTTGGGCTTCTCGCCGGGGGCGAGGTGCTTCTGGCCCTGGACCTGGAGGATGACCTTGACGCGCTCAAAGGGGGCGGTGATGGCGGTCTGGGGGATGGCGGAGAGGAAGCCGGCGGTGGAGATCTGGCCGATGGACAGGCCGTTGGGGGAGACGCTGGAGACGCTGCCGACGATCTGCTTGCCGAGGTCGTAGCCCCAGAAGGAGACGGCGACTGTCGCAACGCGCAAGGGTCAGGTCAGCCGGGGCGCGGGACGGAGGGAGAGAGGGTGGGGAGGCAGAGGAGAGGAGGAGGACACTCACACATGGGGGTGACGCCGACCAGGGGCGCGCTCACGCCGGCGTACAGGCCCCTCCGCAGGCCGTCGCGGGCGACGCTCTTGCGGACGACGTCGACGGCGGACGAGTAGACGCCGCGCTCGGCCGTCTGCAGGCGGACCTTGACGAGGTCAAAGGGGTGGCCGACGACGACGGCGCAGATGCCGCCGAAGCCGCCGGCGGCGAGGGCGCGCAGCTGCGAGCCCAGGCTCGAGGCGGCCTTGGTCTTGGCCTCGTCGACGGCGGGCGCCTCGGGCACGCGCGGGAGCTTGTCGGCGAGCGGCACGGGCAGGGCGTCGAGGCCCTGGTTGACGGCCTCGGTCGGCGAGGCGGGGGAGCCGGAGGAGGGCATCGTGGCGGCAGCGTGTGCACCGTGCTGGGGGGGAGAGCGAGGGCGAGGGCGAGAGGGAGGGGAAGGAGGAAGAGGAAGAGGAGAGCGCAGCTGGGAAGCAACGGGGAATATAATAAATGTGCGCCGCGCGTGTCGCAGGCTCGTGGGTTAGGTGACGGCGCCGACCGGGGGTGGCAGGGTAGCAGCTCGGGGGAGGGGAATGCAACCGCAACGCAGCGTGGTGCACGGGGAAGTGACTGGGAGCTGTCGATATTCGTGGACGAGGCTGTCGGAGGGACGGTCCTATCTGGATGTCGAGTCGTCGTCGGCTCGATGCTGGTGTCTCGTTTCGCCAAGGGCAGCCCGCAGCAGGTCACAGCGACAACGTGTACGGTGCAGTACTGTATATGGGGGACAGATGAAGAGTCGCGTGTGCCTGTGGAAACACAAAAGGCCTGAGGTAAATTACCACGCGGAGTCTCGCGAGCGTCAAGAGCCAAGAGCAGAAGAATCCCGATGCCGGGGGGGACGGACGGGGCGTCGGGCTTCGGGACGCGCGAAGCTCGAGAAACGAACCACTCCCAATGCCTCGGCCTCGGCTGGGCTGCGGTGGGGGGAAGGGAGCCTCGCCTCCACTGCCCCGGTCGGCCGGCTGCGGGCGGGGGGAAGGCGAACCGTGGGCGGCCGCCACGGGCGGGCAGCGAGGCTCTATCTCTGATGATGCTCGCTCACTGGCTGGACGCGCCCCGTGGCTGGCTGCACACGCCCGACGCTCTCCCGATGCGACGTGACGTTTTCCTCATGTACTCCGTAATGTGCGCCAGTATAAGAATTTCTCGCAGCCATCTCGCCTCCCACGGCAGTTGCTCTCGTCGAGTCGGCTTTGCAGCCTCGACTCTTCGCCCCCCCCGGAATGCCCTCTGACGTCGGCCTGGCTGTTCCCCGGACCCCACAGTACAGTCCCGCCGTAGCAATCACATGTCAAGGCGGCGCTTGGGCATCTCCGACAACGTCTAATTATTGTCTTTCTGTACATGATTTAGTACTCGGGAAACATATTTGTACAGCCCATGCTGCGGATACACAAATGCCAATGCTGCCCAACACATCCGTCCCTATGTATGCTCGGACGCCCACCGTGAAGTATGTCCCACTGAGAAAAAGAAGTCAAACAAGCAACAACTCTTACAGCCCTGCGCGGGCAAGGCGCGTCGTGATGGATAGGTAGTCAGTCACAATGTTGATACGTCTCGGTGCGACGTGCCATGTGAGCATCTGCCTCGCCCGGCCCGATGCCTCATCTAAAACGGCTTCGGCGTCGCAGGCGTCCGCCCTCTGCTGCAATAACAGCCGTAGTCGCCCTCTCTTTCCACCTGCACCACCACGTCGACACCGGCGTTGAGCAGGTACTCGCGGACCCGGTCCCTCGAGTCGTCCATTGAGGCGCCGCGAGCGACCGTGACGTGCACGACGCCCACGAGGCTCCCACCCCCCCTGCTCCCGGTGCGGTCGTCCAGCCAAAGCTTCGGCGCCGTGTAGCACACCACCCCTCGCTGCTGCAGGATGCCGCCCAGCGTGTTGCGCAGGTTGTACTCGGTGTCTTCCGGCACGCTGAGCAGGAGTCGCTTCGCCGACGAGACGACGAGCGGCTTCGACGAGAGGAAGATCAGCACCGCGATCAGGCACGACGCCAGCGGGTCCCAGCCGGACCACCCCCAGAAGCTCGTCAGCACCGTCGACACGATGACCGACACGCTGCCGAGCGTGTCGGCCAGGATGTGCAGGTAGATGCCGTGCATGTTCTCGTTGTCGTGCGAGTGGCCGTGCCCGTGCCCGTGGCCAGGTGAGCCACAGCTCTGGCCGTGCGTCCCGTGGTCGTGAGAGTGGTCGTGCCCGTGCGAATGCCCGTGGTCGTGCCCGTGGTGATGGTGACCGAAGGCCATCATTCCCACCAAATTGACGGCCAGTCCGAGGCTGCTCACGATAAACAGCTCGCCCAGCCGCTTCGTGCGCGTGCCCTCCCACAGCCGCTCGAAGGCTTCAAATGCGATCTCGACGCTAAGCAGCCTGCGTCTAGTCAGCACCACGACATGCGCAAAGGGCTCTAAAGTACTCACATCAAAAGGATGCCGTTGGCGAAGCCGCTCAGCGTCTCGATCTTGCCAAACCCGTACGGGAACTTTTGACTCGGAGGCCACTTGCTCAGTACGGCCGCCAGCAACCCCACCATCAGGGCGACGCAGTCGAAGAACATGTGTATGCTGTCGCTCAGCAGTCCCAACGAATCTGTGAGGTAGCCGTAAAACGCCTGCACGACCATGAAGCAGAAGTTGAGCCTGAGTAGAGTCTGGTCAGAAATGTGCCTTAAGAGGCCAACGTGGGCGGGGCGTGGGAACTCACGACATGAAATAAAAGATTCGTCTCGAATCCTTTTCTACCAAGATCGCATGGAGGATGGGGAATTGGGTTGTGTACGGAAGTAGCGTCCTCGTGAACAGGGATCTCGAGGCCTTCTGGTCATCGTGCTGTTGGGTATGAGAATGAGCGTGGACGTGGTCATGGCTATGGCTATGGCCGTGGCCGTGGCCGTGGCCGTGGCTGTGAGCGTGGCTGTGAGAGTGGTCGTGGTCGTGACAATGATCGTGATGGCCGTGGCCATGGTTGCTGTGACCGTGTTCGTGCTGCGGCGGCGAGTACGGTTCCATCGCATCAGGGCCGGGGGTGACGAGGCTCGCATCACCGGCCATCTTCTCCTGCATCCAGCCCTCGAGCGAGTCTAGCGCAGCCGGGGCCGCCTTCTCCCTCTGCAGCGTGGCGCTCTTGTTGGAGGCATGCGAGCTGGCCCTGTTGTGCGAGTGGTGGCGCGAGTGCGAGTGGCCACGGTCCTGGCCGCGGGCCTCGTCGTCGAGGTGCGCGGGTAGCGATTCGCGGGACACGGAGGCGCGCCAGGCGTTCAGCGACGACTGCGACTGCGAGTGCATATGATGCTGATGCGCGTGCGGCAGCGCAGAGGAGGGCAGGGCGTACGGTGAGGTCATGGTGCCGTCGCCTCTCGATGTCTGGAAACGGCTCGACCGAGTGTCGCTGCGGTCGCGCTGGCGCCGCGTTCAGGAGGGGGGACAGAGGCGAGTTTTAAGGCAGCATCGAAGATTCGACTCCTCAAAGCACAGCACCGACGTCGGCGGGAGGACGGAGATGCGTCGCTGAGGTGCCACGGGATGGCGTGCGTGCCGTTATGCCGTCGTGTCGTCTCGCGGCGACCCCGTGGTGGTGCTGGTGGATACGGCAACTCCCAGCGGATTGAGGCGCACGTGGGTGGGTAGGAGGGAGCACTGCCCAATACAAGCGACGGACCCGAACGGCTGGCAATTGAATGAAGCCTTGCACAAATGCGAGGCTGGCAATGGCGCGGCTTGGAGGCTCAAAATCGGAATTAAGAGCAGCAATCAGCAGTGCCAAGATCGAAGACGAGAGGGAACGGGAGAGTACGTGTAAGGATTCCGCATGATGCAGATGGATTGGGATATTTAACGGATGCCCCCATCCAGGATGCCAGGCAATGCACCGCTATGGTGCCAAGCTGTCTCAACTGGCGCTGTGATAGTTCCACTGGAGCGTCAGTCATGGCCAATTGCCCCCTCTCGTCGCGTCAACCCCTGCATTGCGCTATGCCCCAAGAAGCTGCTGGCCATGCCCATCTGCCGGTCCCCTGGCGACGGGCTCAAGGGCAGCACCATCGCTACGGCAGCAGGACAGACTCGCCGTTGAGAACGTGCGGGAGTGGCTTCGGACCCCAGGTTTTACTGGCGTTGGCGCCGCAGTGGCTGGCCATCAACCAGTCACGGCGCTTCGCGAGTCGTGGGACAAACACTCCTCCGCGCCGGGCTAAAACGAACAGGAGAAATCGTGGCTCAGGGTTGTTAACCTCGTTCTGTAGTATGGAAACTTATCTTGCCGGGTAACTGATTTTCGGCTGCAGATGCGGATGAAGATGGACTCTCATTAGGAAAGCCAGGCTCCTCCCCATCGCCGAGAGAATGGGAGTCCAGCGTGCTGTGCCTACGGCGCTGGAGGAGCGCTAGACTCCGGTCCTCTCAGGTAACGCACGCAAGGTACCTCAGGTTCTTACCTAGATAAGTTAGGTACCAGAGATGCCACCGTCTTCCCCAACGGGTAAAGGTGTTGATATCTTGAAGGCATATTTGAGGGACCAGAATGATTGTTTCTCCGTTGAGACCAGGTTGTCCAGATGCTGCTGGACGCCACAGCGCTGCTGCCCACTACAACGTAGGAGGTACAGAGCAGTAGGCGCTAACGTCCCCTACACCCGGGTGTACCTGCCTCTCAGCCCCGTCGGCTGCCTGACCAACCTCATGTTCTTGGCGCTGCCACGCACGCGAGCCTCGATCCCAACTCCGCGTCCCAAGTTGGAAGGCCACGAAGCGCTGGCCAAACCCATACAACGAGACGCTTGTCTCGTGACGGGGACCCCGCCTCATGTCGCTGTCGCTTTCACTCTTCCTTTCGTGCGAGATTTTCTGCGGCAGCGTGGCGTCAAGCACCCGCCGTGTTGCCATCTGGCCAGTTGGATTCTTGCCGACACTCGCTTCTGCCGCCCCGGCTTGATTGGCCCGACATGATTGCCTCGTTTCTTCTGTCCGTCCTTGCGGGCATGCTCTTTGTCATTGGGCTCAGCTACGGCATCCGAGCTCTCACATGGCTGGGCAATTGCCTTGCTGGCTTGAAACCTGTCCGGTACAGCCCTGCTGCGAAGCCCGAGGACGAACACGTTCAGATACTTGTTCTGGGAGACATCGGAAGAAGCCCCCGCATGCAGTACCATGCCATCAGCGTGGCCAAGCATGGACGAAAGGTCGACATCGTGGGCTACAAGGGTTCGTCGCCGAAAACCACGTCCATCAAGCACAGGGGCTCGCTAACGTAGGCTGTGGTCAGAGACGGCCCGACACCCTGATCTCATCGGGAACCCTCGCGTCACCGTGTACCCTCTCGCGCCGCAGCCAGAATGGATTGCATGGGGTACGCTACCGTTCTTCATCAACATCCCTTGCAAGGTCATCCAGCAGTTCTGGACCCTGTTCTACACCCTCATGTTTGCGACGCCGCCGGCTCGGTGGATCATTATCCAGGTGAGTTTCAAGCACTGAATTAATATGTGACCGCTTCTAAACAAACGTAGAACCCGCCGTCGATCCCGACATTTCATGTCGCTCTCATCGTCTCACTGGTCCGCGGGAGCAAGGTCGTTGTTGACTGGCACAACTACGGTCACTCCATCCTGGCCCAGAAGACCCTGATGAGACCTCTCGTCCCGTTTTACCGCTGGTATGAGATAGGTCTTGGCCGGTTTCTTGGAACCGCCAATCTCGCTGTCACGGATGCCATGGCGCGAGAACTTCGAGGTGGGCGCTTCAGCCTGAAGAACCCGGTTTACACCCTGCATGACCGACCGGCGGAGATTTTCCAGCCCATCGAATCAGTCGAGGCGCGGCGGGCGTTCCTTTCCAGGCTTCCCGAAACGAAAAGCCAGGCACAGGACATCATCGACGGCTCGGTTCGTCTTATCGTGAGCAGCACGTCCTGGACTCCTGACGAGGACTTCAGCATCCTGTTGGAAGCTCTGGTCGCGTATGCCAACCCCGAAGCTGATGAAACCTCTGAGCCTCCGTCTCCGATCCTCGCCATCATCACCGGAAAGGGTCCGCAAAAGGAACACTACATGCAACAGATCAAGGAGCTTCAGAATTCCGGTCGGCTCCCCGGCATTCGCATCTTGACTGCTTGGCTCTCCAACCGCGACTACGCCTCTCTGCTTGCCTCCGCCGATCTCGGGGTGTCCTTGCACAAGTCTAGCTCCGGGGTTGATCTTCCGATGAAGGTCGTCGACATGTTTGGCGCCGGCCTCCCCGTTGCAGCCTACTCGGCATTTGAAAGCTGCAAGGAGCTCGTCAAGGAGGGCGAAAACGGTTGCGGCTTCGAGACGTCGGCGCAGCTGACCCAGATCTTGAAGAGACTTTTCAGTGTGGGTGGCGAGCGGGAGCTGGCGAGGCTCAAGCGGGGAGCCATCAGCGAGGGCGGTCTCCGATGGGACGAGGAGTGGGATCGGGTCGTGGCAGGGTTGATAGAAGTTGCGGACATTTGATACAGCCCTCCAGTGTACGTCGTCAGTGTGGCATCAGAACCCAATGTTCTTCGTCGACGGCTCGTTTCCGCAGCAAGACTCACACGGCTTCACCTACTCTGGCCAAGTTGTATCTTGTGTATTTGCATTTCGCTTCTCATGTTAAAACCTGCCTTGTTCGACGCCGCCAAATGCGAACCCTCGCCGTAAAAGTGACTCCTAAATCGACATGAACGCCTCTTTCGCTGCAGCACCTCACTCAGCCTGGCCGTCCTCAGGCCGTTTCCGCGTGCGCTGCTCGCCTAGTCCTCGCCGAGGCTCTCGCGCACGCACTTGCGGCACCGCTTCCTGAAGTCCTTGTGCTTGCCCTCGCGCTCCTCACGCAGCATGCGGGCGGCCTCGACGTTGGCCGGGCTCTCGTCGTTGGGGCTGTGGAAGAGGCTGATGGTGCTGACGAGGATCGTCTCGGGCGACTGGACGGGGGACCAGCGCTCCGAGGCGGCCTCGTACCCGTACTCGTCCTCCTCGGGCGGGTGCAGGATCGAGATGCAGAGGTTGCCGTTCTCGTATATGTTGGGGTGGAAGGGGATCGGCCGCTGGAACGTGAGCGAGGGCGGCATGTGCGGGTAGTTGGGCGGGAAGACCATGCGCGCGCGAAAGTTGCCTCCTGCTCCCGTCGTCAGCTCGTGGTCACGGCACACCATGGGGAGGGAAGAAGAGGAGGGGGCCGGGAGGAGGGGACGCACCGCCGTAGTATTTGCAGTCGTCGTTTATCATGAGCATCACCTCCCACTCGAAGATGTTGCTGTCGTTGACGAGGCCGCACGAGATGCCGGGCAGGTCCTTGCACTTCTGGATCTCCTTGAGCTGACGCTTCAGCAGCGATCCGGCCGCGGAGGTGGCAGACATGGTGTCGCAGGAGTTCCTCGGGCACACGCAGACGCGCAGGTGGGCTGCCAGGGGGAGGGGGGGAGGGCTTCGGAGAGTGCGTCTGGTCGATTTCAACTGCCGCGTTGGTTCGGAGACGGCTCATGGACAGGGAGAGCTCGCGAGATGGTGGGGTGGGAGGAAATCTGGACGGGCGTTGACGTTTGCCCCGCAGAGGGGCGGGCGGCGGTCGGGGCCGTCTCCAGTTCCATCTAACGGTGCGGTGCAGCGCATGTTTGCTACGGCCGCCGGCGGCGCCAACGACGAGACGACTCGTGCGCGGTGAAGTACGTTTCATGTTCAGGCATGCACGCATAGCCAGCCGAGCCGGGAACACCGCGGAAGCGAGGAGCAGTGTAGAGCAAGCAGGCTGCCACGAGCCCTGATGTGTGCGAAAGAGCAAACGCTTTCGAGGATCGACGCCTAGAATCAGCAAAGTACACATCGCCAGTCCGTGACTTGGGTATCAATAGATGTTCACATATGCATCCGCTTTCCTCCTCCTCAGGCCTTCTTGGAGGTGCCAAAGCCAGTAAACCCCATCTGAGCCATCATGTCGTCCTCGTCGTGCTCCCCTTCGATCCGCACGTCGTCGCCGTATTCCACCTTGACCTGCGCCGCCTCCTCTTTTTGGACCCGGCGCTTGTCTGCCTCTGCCCTCCTCTTCTGCCTCTTTTCCTCGGCCTCCTTGTCCTGCTCCTCCTTTCTCAGCTGCAGCCTCTCCTGCAGGCTCGTGGCCTTTTCCTTCGCGAGCTCCTCCTTTCGACGAATGAAGTATGCGATGCGTTCGTGGACCTCCTCGGCCGTCGCCCGCTTGACCTCGGTCGTCTGCCCGGTGTTGATCAAGTGCTGCATCGTGTTGAGATGCTCGACGAACTGCAGGTTGTCTTTGAAGGTCAAATCGCAAGCTTCGCAGTAGAAGCCGGCGCTCCGCCCTCGCTTCCCGACGCCGGCCCCGGCGGGCACGAGCTGCGTCTTGCCGACCTGGGCGCTGAGGTCGAGGACATTTCGTCGCGCGGATGTGTACGTTTCGTCTCCAGTCATGGGTTTGTGGTATTTCTTGCCGGCAAGCTTCGCTTCGTATCGCGCCTTGGCCTCCTCCTTCTCCTTTGCTTCGCGCTCCTTGCCCTTGGCCGCATATTCGTCCAGGTCCCAGTTCTTTCGAAAGTCGGTGTCGCTCGCCGGAGCACCATAGGCGCTCCCCTTCTTTGACTCGGCCATTGCGGCGAGTCTGTGGAGCGGCCGGGCGCGAGGAATGTCTGAAGAGGCAGCGCTGTGGTTTGGGAAGAAAATGAAGATGCGAAAGACAAGCCTGGGTCATCTGGGATGGATGCCTGGGGCCATTTTAGCGCGATGACGTCCGCCCGTTTCAGGGATTCGAACCCCTACCTTAGTTGCAGAAACCGAACAACTGCCCCGCGGCGGGGCATTCGTTGACGGCCCCTCAATTTTTTTACTTGACATGCAACTCACCCACCAGATCCTCAAGCCAAGATGTTGTATCTCGTCGGCCTGGGTCTCTCTGACGAGACCGACATTACCGTCAAGGGACTGGAGGTTGTCAAGAAGGCGTCGCGGGTCTACCTGGAGGCGTACACGAGCATCTTGCTTGTCGACCAATCCGTCCTGGTACGTGGGATTGCGACAACACCACTAGGCATCTGTAGCTGATCGAAGCAGGAATCCTACTATGGACGGTCTATAACGATTGCCGACCGCGAGATGGTCGAGTCGAACAGTGACGAGATTCTACGCAATGCCCAAAACGAGGATGTGGCTTTCTGTGTCGTTGGCGATCCCTTTGGGTAAGCACCTTCCCTCCGAGGCCTGTTTGCGAGGAGCTGACCATTGTCAAGCGCAACGACGCACACCGACCTCGTCCTTCGAGCCAGAGAGCTTTCCATCCCCGTCCGAGCGGTGCCCAACGCCTCCATCATGTCCGGCATCGGCGCATGCGGCTTGCAACTATACAACTTTGGGCAAACCGTGTCCATGGTCTTCTTCACAGACTCGTGGAAGCCTGCTTCCTTCTACGACCGGATAAAGGAGAATCGGTCCATCGGCCTGCATACTCTTGTGCTGGTCGACATCAAGGTCAAGGAGCAAAGCTTGGAAAACATGGCCCGCGGGCGGCTGATCTACGAACCTCCGCGCTACATGACGGTCGGCCAATGCGCCCAGCAGATGCTGGAGATCGAAGAGGACAAGAAAGAAGGCGTTTACTCTCGCGACAGCCTGGCCATTGGTGCCGCTCGCGTGGGAGGCATAACTGAGAAGTTCGTTGCGGGAACCCTTGAGGAGCTCTGCTCTGCGGACGATGAGCTCGGTCCCCCGCTTCACAGCTTGGTGCTGCTTGGAAGCAGAACACATGAGCTGGAGCATGAGTACGTGCGACAATTTGCCGTGGACAAGGAGAAGTGGGACAGGATCTGGAAGGCAGAGTACGGCCAGCAGTAAACACGACTTTCTTCATGATGATGAATTGCGTTCTGAGTTGGATCCTAGCTATATATTGGAGTGCAAGATGCTGAGATGCCCGTCCAGACCCCTCATCTGCCTGAGACCGCTCTGTTCACTCCACCGTCTGAGATCCTTCTGCATGGAAGTTCCGCCACGGCACTTATTGCGCTCAGGTCTGAACAGAATGCCACTGAGTGACATCCGAAGGCGAGATCTCTCTTAGCTTATTGACATGGGGGGCCTTGCCTATAACTGATCCATGCACAATTTCGGCAGCGCGACTGAGGAAGTTCTTGGCCACCAGCGAATACGTCGCCGAGTGCATTCTGACGAGGATGATTCCAATGCGAGGATCATTCTCCGACCCATCGTGCGTTCCGTCGCCGAGGTCACCCATCCAGGCCTTGAGCATTGGGTTGTAGTGGTTCTTGACCAGCTCTCGGTCCGTTTCAACAGTCGCCTCTCCGGCTATCGAAGCCCATTCTCCCGAGGCATTAAGGAACGAGATGTTTACATTGGGATCATTCGACACGTCGTTCGTCTTGCCGGACTCTGTGTTGGTGTGAAAGAGAAGATCGGTCCCGCCAGCCTTCTGTTGCACAAGTTGTCAGATTGATGTGAAGCTCAGTGCCAAAGGGCAAGGGGCGGCGAAATCGGGGCTTACCGTGGCCGCCAGGGCCATGCAACGGGAAACCAGGTTGCTCGTGGCCGCCTCGTGGGTCGTCATCATGCCGAATTTGCAGGTCTTGATAAACTTTTCCAAATCCTCGAACTTGGTCTTCAGCGGCGGATCATCCTGGTTGGCCGCCTTGTAGGGATCGGCGGTCTTATCCCCCACGGACGTGTTGGAGAAAGACATGGTCGGATGTGGTTGTGTAAGTGTAGAGAGATAACAAGGTGAAGGTTGTGGCAATTTGTCGCAACGGCTTGTATCACCCCAGCCTTGGGCCAAATGCTCTCTCGCGTAGGCAAGGTAGCTTTACATGCCAGAGAAATCGCCGCTTGCATCAATCACCCGGAATTCATTCCAATCAAACAAGGCGCGGGGCGATCGTGTCGGAATCCCAGGATCATCATGACGTCAACCCTTTGCAGCGAGGCATGACCACAGACAGACAGCTGCACCGGCAAGGGAGCAAGAGCACACAAACGCGCACTGAGACGCCAATCGACGCGCTGCATCGGGGCTTATGCACAGTTGGCGGCGGTTGAGGACTGTTCACGGGGGTGTTCTGGCAAGTGATGTATGCCGTACTTACCTACAGCCCTCTTCCTGGGCGCCGGCGGAGGACCAGTTGCTGGAGCACAACTAGCCGAACACACGGAGACTGCGCGTGAGAAATGGCATCAAGAGGCTGGAGAGAATTGACGCTGTCAAACAATGTTCGATTGAGTTGTTGCCTCTTCGTGGCCGGTCTTATGTTCGGCTTCATCAGGTAGGCTCGGCGCAAAGTTGTGTCAGCCGCGGCATCGAGGGCGCATCCGCAGTGTCATTTTGAGGCACCTCGTTGGATTAAATGCATCTACCTGCCAGCGGTAGCTACCTAAGGTGCCCTACCTTTGATATGTGTGAGGTGTGTACGGGCTGTTGTGCGATTCTTCTCACTCCTCTCGGGCTGGTCGTTGCATCCACGAGCCGAGCCCAGCGCAGGGCTGGCTTTCCGCCTTTGGATGGCTTCGCTTCTTCACCTGCCGGTTGGGCTCCATCGACCACCACCGACAGGGAGTCGCTGCTCGGCTCATCACATGACTCCGCGTCGTCTTACCGCATTGGAGTCGGGAGGAAGGTGCCCTCGGGAGAGGTATGCAAGTGTGGGAGGAGTCACGATGGGCGCTTTCCCCGCGCATCGCACCAGAAGCCCGAAAGTGGCGGCCGCTGCAGTGAATCAGGCAGAGCAGCCGCGGCCGGACCCTTGAGAAGCTCTGCAGCCAGTTCTCGACCTGCCGCCCATCCAGACCCTCCTCCACCTCCCACTTGGAACCTCCATCCATCTTCTTCGACGGCGCCGCCATCCTTGTCCCTTTTATTTGCCTGAGGATTTTACCCGTCTGCCACTAATTGTGTGCGTCGCCCGTTTGAGGCTGGCTGCCCACCCTGACCGCTGTCTGTCCCACGTTTACTCAACCGTCGGCGGCGTCCCTCTCAGCCGCCACTCGCCCTCCGTAAACGCTCTGGAACGGAACCAGGCGATTGCAAACCATGTACGACAGCTCCCACGTCTGATGCATTTCCAGCTGCAACGAGTCCCTGTGGCACACGGCATCTTTTTCTGAGCAACTGCCCTGTCATCTCTTTGATTCTATACATCACTTCTATCCTGTCCTGGGCTTGATCA
The DNA here is from genome assembly GCA_001600555.1 of Albophoma yamanashiensis. Classification (NCBI taxonomy): domain Eukaryota; kingdom Fungi; phylum Ascomycota; class Sordariomycetes; order Hypocreales; family Ophiocordycipitaceae; genus Albophoma; species Albophoma yamanashiensis. Next base: position 2,554,648 of record BCKH01000002.1, read on the forward strand.
TCAGCAACCCAAGGGTTCCCCAGCGGCGTTATCCCATCAAGCTTGAGACATTTTCTCATCTATCGTTCGACGTCTTCTCATCTGCACCATATCCGCCAACACCTCAGCCATACCCTCACTCTGGTTTGGCTCTCTTCAGAACCGCCATCTCTGCAGCCGTTTGGCCTCATTAGGTGACGTCGTGTCTCGACTCCTCGTTTGGCTGCACGACACCACGCTTTGGCGAAGGCGTCTCTGACGTCGGCCATTCAACAGCCAGCAAGATGGCGACGTCCGGAACGGTAAGATCTTGCTCTTGAATTCCCTGAGTAGCAGCGGTGTCAATATCGTTGGCACTAACGTGGTGTGGGTAGACCGTCTTCCCCTGGGAGTGCCGAGACAAGGAGGACCAGGCAAGGGTCATATATCAACATCCTCTCCGCCGCACAAACCAGGTCTTGGCCGAGGAGAACCTGAGGCTCAAGAGGATCCTGCGAGAGAATGGAATCTCCTGGTCCGCGGTGGCTCAGGCCCACATCAAACTCAGAAACCCGACGATGCGCAAGACGCGGTCGTCTCAGGTTGCACATGAATTGGGACGCCCCAATCTCCCGACCGAGGTCATCTTGCGCATTCTCAAGTTTGCATTGAAGAGCCCACACCCTATCATTGACCCGCTGTGCCCAACCACATCTGAGCATTTATCCGACAATGAGAAGGCACGAGGCAATCAGATCTCCATCCATTTCCTCGCAACCTGCAAGGCACTTCATGTGGAGGGAACGCGTTATCTTTGGGAGTGTAATGATTTTGTGTTCACGACTCCTCACGCACTGCGTCACTTCGCCGAACTGAGCCCCAAGTTCCGCCACCAGATTACCCGCATCACTCTCCGCGTTGTCGCCCGATATTACGACGATCAGCGCCGCAGGCACAAGCTGGACAGGTGCTACCATGCGGACCTGAAGAAGGACCAGTTGCTAAAGGTTCAGCTTCGGCCAAAGGAGACGCCCCTTGTGCGCGGAGGCTTCCGATGCTATACCTGGACCCAGATTGTCGACTTTTTGGCGGCTCTCCGTGCGCCGTTTGACCCGACATTCCGTGACAAGAAGAACCCCAGGCCAAGACTGCTTCCGTCTCTCTCTTGCTTGCGCTTGGATCTGGTCAACTTCTCCGACACGCTTTTGCCATACTCAGGCTCTGAACTCCATGACATCGCGAGCCATGAACTCGGCTGTACCCTCGATGAGCTGCAAGTGACGGGCATGCCATTTGATGATGCAGGTATGAAGGCATCGGCTGAACTGAGCGGCATGCTCAAGGATGAGGGGCTCTACCTCGATGGGCCTGCGTCCTTCATCGCCCATGCAAGATGCCTGCAGCCCCTGTCCGGAAAGAAATGGTGCGCTCGCGTCATTCGAGCCTGGAAGGGGAGCGGCTCCGAAGCCGATTTGGCAGATCAGCTTGACGAAGACGAGATGGAGGATCACTTGGGCCACTTCAGCGGCTACCATCCAAGGTTGGGGGCGCTCCCTCCCGCGCCCGCAGAGGCAGGACATCCTCCGTCGACCCGAGATGAGCACACGGTCATTTGGAAGAGAGTGCCGGTCTCTCGAGATTCTGACGAGCGTTCGTGGCTCCAATTCTCTCGATTTAGTGGATACGAGATCACGGATTCAGACTGGGACACGGACGACGAGGGTATTTGCCCCTGCTGTGGCGAATCACACCCAGGCTCGTCATTTCTCGAGTTTATGATGAACGATGAGATTGTTGACACTGACTGAGAGCCAGCACGACCGTTGAGTGCCTTGATGTTTTGAGGTTTTTGCGGACGCTGCGATGGGCTGAGTTGCTGCCAGGAAGGCGAGTTGAATCATGATTATATACCCTTGAGCTATCTGAGGAGGAGCGATCGGCGTGGCTGTCATACGACGAGAAAGCAATACTGGGGGCTGGTGTTCGGAACACTTGACGGAACTCCCGGCTTAATGGCGAGCAGCGGACGAGGCAGATGTTGGCATTGACATGGCTTGGACGTGTGTGAGTCGAAGCTTGGCGGGGTGAACCGACAGTCAAGAGACACCCAATACAAGGTTTTCAATCACAGTCCTCTATAGATCTGCGCACCATCGTAGAAGTTCTTCGCTGCTTTACATCCGGAGGACGGGCCAGCTGGGCGCGGGTGGCTTTAGCGCAGGGGTGATGGTCTTGTCGAGGTGTGTGGCGTTGAACAAGTTAGGTTAGCGTCGTCGCCGCTCTTGCTCCGGCTCGGCTTAGTCATGGCACCAGTGTCCGTGAACTTTATACTTCTTCTCTTAGATAAAGACTATGAGACTTAGATTGACTACTAAAGATCTAGCTATCTACTCTATAACTATAGTATATATATTATCTAGCTCTTTACTAATTCTCGGATCGTAGTGGCTTACCTAGTGATCCGTCGTGATCTAGGATCGCTGGCTCACCTCCGTAAGTTAGTAATCCTTGCTCGTGACTTTTCACGTGACCTCCCTTTGTCCTTCGGCGGGGTCCTTATTCCGTCTTGCTATCAGTGGTAAGGCTTGTGGGTACAAGATCAAGGCTTGTGGATACCAGATTACAGGGTTCAAAACCAATCATATTAATAGATTTTGCCTCTTACAGAGCTCTGAAAGAAGCGACAGCGTACCCGCAAGCCTTACCACTGCTGAAGGAATAGGCCGGCTAACAGGCCTCCTGCCAGCCGCGTCTGTTGGTTTTTAACAACTAGCTACTCCTAGAGTAACTAATACCCGGTTATTAGTTTCCTAAACTAAGCATACGAAGAAGAGTAGCTACCCCTCGTAGAAATCGTACCCCCTAACCCGATAGCTAAAGACCGGTTTGGCCTCTACTATTTCCGGCGTAGTCTACGGTAACTCTGTCGCCAGTCTCTGTTCCGGCGGTGTCCACTGCGAACCTTCGACCTCGGCTAGCGAGCTTCCGTAGACCTCGGCGCGAGGAGGCTGGGCGGCGTCCGTCTTGGCCATGCCTTCCATCTCGGGCAGCGCTGCGGACTTGGTGCTGTCTTTGCGTTTGCGGCGTCGGAAGATCACGGCTGCTACGACAGCGGCAACGCAGACGACGCCGAGGGCAACGCCGATGCCGATGCCGGCTTTGGCACCCGTGGAGAGGCCCGTGTTGCCGGTCTTGTCGTCCAACGTGGGCTGGCTGGTGTTGGCAGGCTGGCTGGTGGTGGCAGAGGAAGATGGAGAGGAAGAGGTCGTGTTGTGGCCTCCAGGGAAGAGCCAGCCATTGACCGGGATGCCAAAGACGTACGACTCTGCGGATATGGTCAAGGTAGTCGTGGTCCAGCCCGCTGCTGACGCGCCGGATGTTGCGAAGCTGACGACTTGTCCGTCGTGCAGTTTGGAGACACACTCTCCTGTACTGCCGACATCATGTACGGCTACGAATTCGTAGCCACTATGCCACGATTGGCTGTTAGTCTGGGCAAAATTCGTGCGGTAGTTGGTAAATAGTGAATAGTGACCTTGGACAGCACGCGACAAAGGTGCTGCTCGCGTCGTTGACGCTTGTTGTGGCGGTAACATAAGCAGCCGGGCAGACAACGGGCCCCAGGCTGATCTGCGTCTTGGCGAGGTCGATGGAAGAAAGGTGAGCGGCATCCCACCAGCTCGTCACCTGCGGCGGATGGCAGTCGAAGCCCGGCTCAACATAGACGCCGTAGCCCGGATCCCACGCTGCCAAGGTGGGAGAGACCCATTGCCACAGCGAGTTTTGGCAGCCCTGAGACGAGGGCCACGGCGTCGACATGGGCAGCCACGATGTCGAGACGCCATTGTGTACCTCGGGCGAGTGGGTCGCCAGCGGCACTGTTGCTGTCATGGCCGTGGGGCAGATCGCAGGCGTACGCCCAGCAGCTTTCTGCGTACTGAATCTGAGCGAGAGTCAGTCGAGGTGAAGCTGGGGTGGGACAGACCAGACGCTGCGGGTACTCGTAGATGGCTGAGAGGGGAGGCAAATCTAGCGCTTTGCGGTTAAGTAAGGACCGTCAGCAAGAGTCCTGTGGGCATGGTCGACCGTTGTCATGCAATTATGCAGTCTCATGGGTCTCACCAGTCTCCTGCTACATACGTAGTGGTGTAACACAAGAATGCATTCATCTTGGGGGCCGGCTGACGGGCGGCGGGTGTACCCAGTTTGAGTAGCTCTAACCGTTGATTTCCCAGGAAGTCAACGCCCTTTAATTACGGAGTAGCTACATAGTCATGGCGCTACGTACCAGCGGGCAGATTGAAAGGCATGGCAATTGACCTTACTCCGTAGTATCAGCAATATCGGAGACCGCGAAAAGTTAAGCCCGGCCCGGCAAAGCAGTAGTCAAGGGTCTGTTCCATCGAGTACGAGTAGACGAGGATACTAGCACGGCGGGAAATGGCCGAGCGCTCGCATAGTAACGGGAGCAGGCCGTAAGAAACGGGTGGATGCCCAATAAGAAAGGTATGCATGAGATAGAATTGTGCAGCCATGGCGCGCGACGCAGCTCAGGACAGGCTTCGGACACATGCAGAAAGAAAGAGAATGGCGGGCTCAGGCCGGGCTCCTGCTAAAAGCGGCGCTGCTCAGGTACTTATTCAATCGAACGCTGCAGCCGACCAACCCATCTACTTGGTGGTGGAACTACCAGGGCCTCGCCGCATCGGGCCACCCCAGATTTGTAAGCTTCGCCCTGTAATCTGTCAACCTCGAATCGGCAACGGCTGCGCCGCGCGAAGCATCGTGTCCTTGATGGGCACCCGAGCGGCAACTCGACGCGCAACTTATCGGGTCTCCTCCTTATCATCAAACAACGCCCAATATGAAGCTGTTCGACGTGCGGCTGCCCGCCGTCATGGCCTTGGCCATGCTCGCGTCCAGCGTCGTTTCCGAACACACGAGCAACTGGGCCGTCCTGGTGTGCACGTCGCGATTCTGGTTCAACTACCGCCATCTCGCCAACGTCCTCTCCATGTACCGCACCGTAAAACGACTAGGCATTCCGGACTCGCAAATCATCCTCATGCTGCCCGACGACATGGCCTGCAACCCACGCAACGCCTTCCCCGGCACCGTCTACAGCAATTCGGACCGCGCGGTGGACCTGTACGGTGACAACATCGAGGTCGACTATCGCGGCTACGAGGTCACCGTCGAGAACTTCATCCGGCTGCTGACAGATCGCGTTGGCACCGAGATGCCGCGGAGCAAACGCCTATTGACTGACGATCGAAGCAACATTCTGGTGTACATGACTGGCCATGGAGGCAACGAATTTCTGAAGTTCCAGGACGCTGAGGAGATTGGCGCGTATGATCTTGCCGACGCATTCGAGCAAATGTGGGAGAAGAAAAGGTATGGGAGCGAGAAGCCAGCCCCTCGGCCACGCGTTACCAGTAGCTGACCAAGTCTACCAGGTACCACGAGATTCTGTTCATGATCGATACGTGCCAGGCAAACACCATGTATAGCCGGCTCTACTCACCCAACATCATCGCGACTGGATCGTCCGAGCTCGACCAGTCCTCCTACTCTCATCACGCCGACAACGATGTCGGCGTCGCCGTCATCGATCGCTACACATATTACAACTTAGAGTTCCTAGAGAATCAGGTCCAGGATCTGAATAGCAGGAAGACGGTCGGCGACCTGTTCGACAGCTACGATTTTGAGAAGATTCACTCAAACGCCGGCGTTCGGTACGATCTCTTCCCCGGCGGAGCTGAGGCTGCGCGAAGCCGTCTCATCACCGACTTCTTCGGCAACATTCAGAACGTCGAGGTGGACAGGGCAAAGGACTCGGCCCTGGAAGAGGAGCTCCTGGAGCTAAGCAAGACGATTACTCTACTGCGGGAGAAGGAGGCTGAGGATGATGCATCCCGCAAGAACACTACGTCGCCGCCAGCTATTGTTCCCACGGAGCCAGCCAAGAGGGTTCAAGGAGCCACCGCCCTTACCGACGACAATTGGTGGACGAAGAAGGTTGTCGGCGCCACTGCGCTGGCGAGCTGCGCTCTTCTCTGGGGCTTGGGATCGTTTCTGGAAGGATAGACCTTGCCTTGTACTCGAATACCGCATTTACAACTTCGACCATAACTAATGATACCCTCCGAGCATTGCACCGCGGCTGCAGCGAAGTCACGCTCCGTTCCGGACGCCAGGGCATGAACGAGGGCCGAAGCGTGGTTTGGCGCGTAGGGCTGGACGGGCTCAAAACCCGCTTGACAGCCACAGAGGTACGACGATCGTCTTCCTCGCCGCCCGGAGAGCCTCCAGTACAGCTACGAGGCAGCGGATGGTGCACTGCGAAGGCTCGGGTGCTGCAACGACTGAGATCGACCGGATGTCAAGGAGCCATGCCACGGATTCGCAGCCCCCGTTATCTTACAAACACTATTTGTCAATATTAAACAGCCGAAAATAAAGATTAGAGGTTGTGAACCAAATATTGTGCCGTACAACGCTCTGTGCCTGGTGTCAAGAAGCTCCGTGAGTGATTGAGATGGATTAGTCATCAATTTGCTTGCCTTCATCATCAGTGCATCACTTCGCATTCCCTCAAGTGTGAGGGTGCACTTCCCGGTAGGCGACGACTTAATTGCTTGAGCTACGAGTATGCGCTAAATAAACCCGAGTAATGGACTCGGTCTACCCCCGACAATCCCTCTTCTCTCTGTGTGAGCTTAGTAGCGACGCGTTATGATGGACCGAACGAAGGTAAGCATGGCTTGCCTCGTCGCACGTCGACCTCATTGTTGTTGATTTATTCGACTCTTGGAACAGTTTCCCTCATTCTTGCTCAGTCGCCCTCTGCACCTCGAGCTTCAGACTCTTGCAGTCCCGCCGGAGAATCATCTTGGACGTTCGCTCGGCTGACTCTTCCCTCTACAGGCCCTTCCGTTGGAGACATTGGATTTCAGGTTCCGCCCCTTGGCACCGCATGCCCTGGCATGGTCGTGCGATGCCGAGCTGGCGGTTGCCTTCGATGAGGCCATCTACGTCTTCCTGCCCGAGTATCCAAAAATTAGGACTGGCGATGACGCTCCTGACGAAGACCAGATGCGCCGTCAGTTTTCCACGTCCCTTCAGGCTTCGGGGATTATTCGCCCAGAGGCGTCCATAAACGCCATGCTCTGCGCGGCTGCTGGCGTCAAATTGCCGAGTCCCAAGCTCACAGAGGAGTTTTCTTTTGGTGGTGTAGGCCAAGGCCCCGTCACTGGCTCGGGGGCGGCTCTCGGCCAGATTGTGAGAGTCGAGTGGTCGCCGAACAGATTGGGTCAGAACCTGCGGCCAGTGCTGACGGCATTGGCAACCAACGGCAGTATCGTCACTCTTGGGGAGCATGTGGACCCTGGATCAACCATGGCATCTAGCGCCACGAGTCGCACGTTCAAGAATTGGAGGGTTCTATGGGGGTTGGGTGCCCTACTCCCAATACCTGACGGAGACGATGCGCGTGGCTTTCGCGAGATGGACGAGAGAATCGTGTCCTTTTCATGGGCCAGGGAAATTCTCCCTGGCAGAGGTCTGCTGGCCTATGCCAACGATTCTAGGGAGGTTGTCATAATGAGCGTGCAGTTCTGTTGCAGAGATTCGGGATCGGAGGACTCGAGGGCGGAGCAGTCAGCTTGGGACATTTGCGAGCTGGCAAGATTCGACGGCAGAGGCCCACACAAGGTTTTATTCGCCCCCAGAATTGGGCTTCTGAGCAGTTCTAACCATCCATGCAGATTGAGGACGAAGCTGATCTTGTTCCATGTGGCAGCGCCTTCTCACTCAAATGGAGCCCGTGGCACGTCTCCTCAGAGTCTCGCACGGCAACGCTGGCATACGTCACAAACAACCATGTTGGGTTTCGCCGGATATCTATTCACGGCGACTGGGGGCAAGGCCAAGATCCCACCGTCAGAATGGAGCAGGCTGACACGACGTCGATCTGCATGCCCCTCGGCGCAGACGCTTTCATCGAGTGGGAAGACGCCGTAGGTTGCCACCACAACATTTGTGAGTTGCTTGCTAATGTACTCAAAGATTTGGCCCGAGGGTGATAGCCGCCTAGCACGGGGCATTATTGCGACTCCGTTCGTCCCCAAGCCGTTTCAAGTCGACCTCCTCGGCGCACCGAGCAGGCCCATTGAACCTCATTCAGCTGCGCAGTGTTCCTCCTTGTACGCCAAAGACGAGGAGGTATCAACCAATCCGATAACCGGTACGTATAAGTTTACTTGTTTCATTGCTGGCATTGCTTACGAATGGCACAGGGCTCGTAATTCATCATGCGGACCTCCACGATAAATCGCCCGCCCCAGAGTACTCCTTGGTTAGGCTTTCTGCTACTGCGACAAATCAAGACTGGTATCAGACGAACGTTCCCGAGGGTCGTGCATCTCTTCCGAAATGGGCAGAGTCCGTCAGGCGGCACACGACGCGGCTGGTACCCAGAGTGGCCGCTATGGAAGGCCTCGACTCTGATTCCGACTCAGAAGACCTGGAGGACGATTTTATGGAGGATGAACCGCCCACGTCGCAGGTTCACCCGCACCGGTTCCGCTTCTGGGGGATGGTACCCTCTCCGGGAGACGGCTGCACCGCCGTGCTCGTAACGAAGCACAGCACCCAACATCCCCACCGTCGACCTCGTTCGAGCATACTCTTCGGACAACGCAACCCGACTGAGAAGGCGAGAGAACAACTAAGCCATGCAGCAAGACATCTTACAACGGAAGGGAGGCTCTGGGAAGCCTACTACGGAGCTCAGGGGGATGCTCCAGGTATTGCGCCAGTCCAGACAGCCTCCTCGATCCATCAAAGCCCACTACGCGACCTCTTCAAAGAAACAGTAGCGCAACAGCGCTGTGCCTATTGCGAAGCCCCGCTGCATATGTCCGGTCAAGAGTCGACATGTGAAAGTGGGCACTCCTTTGGTGAGTATCCCCCGTCGCACTTGAATGCTCACCTACTGACGGAGCCTGTCACTAGCCACCTGCGCAGCCACTGGACTTGCCATCATGGCGCCAGGGATATCCCGCTTGTGCGCCGTGTGCGGCCTGAGGTGCCTCAAGGTTTCTGAGCTCTCTGCTGTGGCTAAGAAGTATATCGGGCCGGACACTGTCGTTGACTCGGCGGGAGACGTGTGCGGTGGTTGCGGCGGCAAGTTCGTCTCTTGACAGGTAGGGGCAAGAGACAAGCCGAAAGCAAGAGGCAGGCAGGGCAACTCTTCACGAAGGACCTGGGAGGGATAGACATGAACAGACAGGCACAGGGTCTCAAATATGGGGTTTCATTGCTATCATCGTCGATATGGTGTCGCTCGATCATCTGCTTCCGTGGGCGTGCGCACCAGCCACGTCATCAGACGTCGACCCGGAATCGCAGCAACGAGCTCGATCCTACTCCGCTCATCATGCCGTTGACCTTCGCAGTTTGAAAAAACTAAATAACATGAGAGGCTGGCGCGATAGCCCGGATCGGGTCTGTTCCTCTTGCAGCCGTCGCGCGTGACGTTGGGAACGCTGTTGCTGTTGCCGCCACTCACCACGGCCAGAGGGGGGCGAGGGGCCAATATGTGAAGAAAATATGAACAGAGAAACTCGGCCCGCCTCGAGAGGCTCCCGAGGAAAGAAGAAAAGAGTCCAAAATGGGGGTAAATGAGTGACAAGAAAGGTGAAAATGCTCAAGAGAGTGTTCCCAAGGATTGTCTAAGTTCGCCAACCGCAAGACTCAAGCTATGCGGTATCCACCTCTCGCCACGCCTCGCAACGCCTGACCAGCTTTTACCTCGCATCACCCCGCTCGACTCCCGAAGGCAGCAGACATTTGACATGGTGAACCAGACGACTCACAGCGCCTGACCGGGCACTGGCTTTCTGCCGACAGGTCCAGTCGGGGGCCCAGACGGGGGCTCTTGGGCAACGGACTGCGCTTGGTTCATCGGACTGGGTCCGGGAGGGCTCATCTGTCTGGTCATACCGCTGGGGCTCTGGGGTCGGCCGGCCGGAGGTCCTTGGTGTCTAGGTCCTGGGGACTGAGCTCTCGGGCCGGGGCTCATGGGACGTCCAGCTGGGCTCATGGGCCGTCCAGCTGGGCTCATGGGCCGACCCATCGGGGATTGGGCCCGACCACCGTAACCAGCGGGCGACGCAGGTCGAGGGGGCCCCGCCATCCTCGGGCGCGCCGGAGACTCGGGGAGGCCTGGGCGACCATTGCGGGGCATGCCTTGGGGATTCACAGGAGGCCCGGGCCGAGGAGCACCTGGAGGTGGCCGTGGCTTGACGGGGCGGGTCGACAGACATGTTCGGGGCACGACGCCCTGCTTGGAGCGGTCCAAGCGGATGACGAGAGCCTGCAACGGCAGTTAGTGGTTTTGTCCCCCATTCCGTTCCGTGTTCATTCAGCACTCACCCATCCATCATCGTACTCGTGGAGCAAGCGAACCAGCTCGCCGGCTCGGAGCTCCATCTCATCCTCGAGCGTGGGCTGGAAGTCGAGCTGGACGCGGTGGACACTGGAGTTTTGAGGGCCGCCAGCCGCTGCAATGGCAGCCGCGCCGCTGGAAGGCGGAGGAGCATGGCCTGGAGAGACCGAAGACTCGCTAAACTCGGTTCCGGCAGGGCTCGGGGGCGCCTCGCCAGGTCTTTGAGGCAGGGTCAGATCGACGTTCTGGGGGCCAGCCTTACGCATCGACGTCTTTCGCGACAATGCAGCCGCCCCCGCAGCGACGGCAGGCCCATTGGCAGTCAGGGGATCTCCAGCTGGAGCGCTCCCCGAAGGGGAAGTCGGGCGGCCGAGGCTTGGCTCCTCGGGGATGGGCGTCCGGACGCGCTCAGCCTGGCTGCCAAACGGGTTGGAAGGGTTGGTGCTCTGGCTGGTCGTTGGGCGCTCCCATGCGCTTCCGCCAGGGGCGCGCGTTGCAACAGCTGCAGCAGCAGCTGGCGCAAGGGACATGGCGGCGCCTTTGCTTGCACGCTTGTCGAGGCCGTTCCAGTTGGGCAGAAATTGCGTGACAGGGCGCAGGCTAATGCGCGGCGCCTTGGGGTCACTTCGATTCGACATTGGTTCAGAAGCCGATGCTCCAGCCACGGCCCCGTGACGCTTCTCGTCATCACCGTCGAGCTGCTGGCGCTCGGCAGCCTGCTTGCGGCGGCGGTTGAACATAAGGAAGACGAGCAAGCCCACGGCGAAGACGCCGCCAAGAACACCAAACGCAATACCGGCCTTGGCTCCAGCGCTGGGTCCCGCGTCGCCGCTGCCACCTCCCGTCGATGGGCTCGCCGTTGCGCTGGAGGGCTGAAGAGCACCAAGATCACCGCCAAGATCAGTGTTGGTCACAGATGCCTGTCCAGTGGCTTTGGCGATACTTTCGAGAGACGTCGACAAGGGCCTGGTGGGCTCGTGGATGGCAGTAGGCATTGAAAACGACGACGACGTCTGGTCAAGCGAGCTCGAGGTCGAGCTCGGTTTCGGGGCGGGCTTCGGGACTGAGGTGGGCGGCGGGTTCTGCTTGGGAGCCTTGGAGGGTGGCGGGCTAGGGTCCTCTCTCAACGTCGAATACCCAGCGATAGGGCCACTGAAGGTCGGGGCCATGGTCTTGTAGATGACGATAGTAGTGCCACCTCCTGCCCGGTGAATTAGCTCCTAATCACAAATGACAGTCGCGGCGCACCAGCTCCAGTCTTGGCCGCGCCGGCACCTGGCGTCACGTACCATCGCCATTTTGGTCAGGCCCACTACCTCCGTCGGAGCCATTGTCAGGGCCAAAGGGGTTGAGCTTGTCAACCCAATCGCCAAAGTCGTCTATGATGTTGCGGCGGCCGTGTAGATGCCGATGGTGGTGCTGGTGCGGCATCTTGGGGGTTGTCGGTTGTCGGTTGTCGCCCGGGAATCGCAAGACGTCGCGTGCCTGGAATACGGAAACGTGGGACGCACCTGCGCCGTCTCGTGCGCCGTGAATAGCTGTATCGTCGGCGGTTGAGGAAAGGTCGGCTGTGTGGCGCCGACTGGAATGCGAGGACAGCGAGAGTCAGGGAGAAGAGAATGTATTGGCCGACTATGGACCCGGGAGTTCGTTTTGGTCGGCGCCGCGCGACACTGTCTCAGATGGCGACGACCGAAGGGGAGAAAGAAGGAATCGCAGTTGGACCTGGTGCCAAGCGGGTGAAAGATGTTGGTCGAGACGACGGCTGCGCACTGCCGCGATGGCGTCGTCGGGCCCGTCGTCTGTCGTCGGCTTGGACGAGGAAGGGAGGAGGGGAGAAAAGAATGGAACGAGCGGACCGGCGCACACACGGCACTGGCGGCTCTCGACGCTGGCGCACTGCCAGTGTTGCACTGGTCAAGGCTGTAGCTGAAGCGAGCGAGCGATGGACGGTGATGGTGGAGGAGGAAGGGGGAGCGAGGGCGAGGCACAAGTATTGGCGCCAACGGCACTCCGCAGGTGGGAGGCGCTCGTGTTTCTTGCACGGCGCTGCACTCGGTAGCGCTGCCCAGCACCTAGCATCAGTTGACGAGTGGTCTTGGTCCTCAATCAATCACGCCGAGTGGGGAGAGGTGGTTTGCAGGGATCGGGAGAGCGCGAAGACGCAGGCAGGGGAGGGGGGGTTCTGAAAGCCGCCCTCGAGAGGCCTAGTACGGGGCCGCTCTTGCGACGTAGATGGCCAGATGCAGTCATCACCACCTCATTTCCAGCTGCGAGTACTCCGTGCTCCGTACACACGTACTACTACTGTACACACGTACGACTATGAGCTGTTTGCGGGTAGAGAGAGATTCATTGGCAGGTAGCCGTCGGTTGTCCATTTCCTCCTCGTGCTGCCCGTTGGAAGCTCTCAGCAGCCGGCGTTCGCAGTCGAGCTCAATGCCACGCCACGCCCAGCGCCAGGCGACCCAACGAGCCCTCGTACAGAGAGATAGACGCACTGTACGTAAGTACCTCGCAGCCCTGCACATCGCACATCATCATCTTGCCCGTCAGACCACGTCGGCTCGTCTAAAAGCGGCGTCGCGGCACCCGGAGGAACCTCGCAGGAGGCCGAGGCAGGGGTCTCTGCCCGCGCCGCCAGGGGCAGGGTCGCAACGATTGGCTGGGCGCAGTAAACGAGATTGCTAGTCAGGAACACGGCCCCCAAGGAGCCAATCCGACGAGGGTCGCGGGCCCCGCTCAGCACCCGCTCAGCACCCGCCCAGCGCCCACCCAGCGCCCACCAGGCACCCCCTCATCACAACGGAGCCAGAGGCCCTGGATGGCGATGCTTGCTGGTGCTGATGTCCACGCCTCGCAGGGCTGGCATGCTGGCTGCTCCTTTGCTCCGTTGTGATGGTGCATGGCTCTTTTGCCCTTTTGGTCCTCGCTGGGGATCCGCCATTTCCGTCCGCTCCGGCCGCCCTTTCGCGTCCTCGAATACGAACGAGCACTCGCACACGCATCTGAGGCGGTGCCGCGCTTCCTTCGTCACCACCAAGCACCAAGCCAGGTTCCATCACAGACACCCACCCGCATGCGTCCGCGCCTCTGCGCCTCCACCCCTGGGCTGCCAGCAAAGCCCGGCCGCTGAGCTTGTTCGCACGCTCGCCAGTGCTGCGCTGCCGGTCCATGGGCCCCAATGGCACGTCTTCTGCGCCACGGCGCCTGTCCTCACCGTCTCCTTTCAATGTTTCTCCAAATGACGCCGCCCTGTCCGTCATCAGTTCCAAGGGGGGATCACTCCCTTGCGTTCAAGCCTCGCCCGCCGCCCGCGAGTCGTGCCACGACGCTGTTGTCCATCTGGCTTTCCTCGTGGCGTCGTCGATACGCAAGGCGACGTCCCGGGGCGGCATGGAGAACTACTAAACGTACGAGCAGGCATCTCTCGGTCAGCGTTCGCGCCGTCAACAACTAAGTATATCCCGGGGCCAGGGGGGGGGCTTGCCAGCCATGAAACGCGCCCGATTTGCCATTGGCGCCGGGCATCTGGTCGATTATTCCCGTTCTCAGCTAGCGCGCCGCCCACCACCGAGATGAGAGCTTTTTCCGCCCAAAAGAGAGCCTGGCGGAGCGGGCGGCGTCTCATCCAAAGTCGTCGCCTCGGCCGCGAGCTCCCAAGCAGTCGTGCTACTACGTTTGTCGGAGAACGGAGTACTAGTTGGAACTACTCGTACGTACGAGTTCGAGCACAGCCTCCAGCCTGCTGGCCGAGCACGCACATCTTCCATGAGAACGCGGCAATGTGCAGCTGCAGCGTAACTTAATTTCGTGCCTATCGAGGGCGTTCGGCTCGGTCGTCCCATTTCGCTGCTTCTGCATCGGGCCACCATCGCAACCAAATGGCTCGATCCGACCTGGTTTTGCCGCGACGGGTGTTTCAGCCTTTATTAATTGCTCTCAGCGCAGCAGCCGGTCTTGGACATTGTTCATCGCCACATAACTGCCTACGTAGGTAGTACATACTCGTAGTACCTCGGCCGTGACTTGTGACCACGTGCCTACCCGCACCTTGAATAATGATGTCACTTGAACCACATCATGCTCGTCAATTAGAAAAAGCGCCCCCAGGGCCAAGTTTTGCCAATGCTAAGTTGTCACGACAACGCAAAAGCTATCGACACTTGCCGTACGACGTAGTCCCCTGGCGTTCATTCTATTCTTATTGGCTTACTACGTATTAATAGTATGCTGTTACGGAAGCCTCCATGTTCCCATCAGCGTCGCGCCCTCCCCTGTCGACACGCCGGAAGCAGCAACAAGCTTGCATTAATGGCTTTCGCTCTGATGCGTCGCCTTTCGCTGGTGAATGTACAAATGACACGAGCTAAGCACTAGAGGCAGTTGCTTAGAAAACTGCTGCAGCACTGATTAAATTTCTCTCGAGTCTTTAAATATATTAGCACTAGACAAGAAAGCGTACTGTTGTGTCATCACTTACGTCCCCAAGTCCGCCTCCCCGCAGGTGCAGGTCCCCCCCTTCAACGCTCATGGGCTCTATAGGACGCTGCAAATACAGAGAGTTAGCAAAGGAAACGTGCAAAGCGATCCGCTCGTTGAGTGCAAATCGCATGGAGGCCCGAGTGGGGGCGCAAGGGCAGGTCTCGGACACGGCGCATGTCTAAAGAGAGCAGTAGGAACTTACAGGCTGGACCGTGCTGACCGCAGGGCTTGGGCCGTCGCTCAATGCTGACGTTTGGTCTGGCGTCGGCTGTTGCTCGTCAAGGGGCATTTTGAGCGGCTTGGGCTTGCGTAAATTAAGCAGGATCCTTCGTGGAAACACCAAAATGTTCCTCCAGTTACTCCGTACAGCACATCTTTTTAAACCGTTGCAAGGGCGCGAAATGTGGAGATGATGAGAGCCCATGCAAGTATGGCCAGGGGCGCATGCAATTATTGATGCAGGCAAAGGCTTCGCCACTCCAAAAGGATTGCCGAATACGGTGATCGACTCGCTGTTGGTCGGCACAGTACTACGTAGGCATGCAACTTAATCCACAGTCAGCCTAGGGGAAAGCCCATTGGTCCATCTGAGCATGAAGTCGAGTCTGCAAGCCGCAGAAGCCATATGCGAAAAACTTACTACGTAGTAATGGTTGGTTATGTCAGTGTTAGTTTGTCTGATGGTAGCAGCAACTCGTAATCCTCCGAATACCGTTCTCCTTCTATCTTCATCTATGCAATCAGAGTACACGCTTCCTGATGCCGGGCGCTATTCTACCGGTCCGTCCTCCAACAATGCTCGTGTAGCACGCTAACTTGAGGCCAAGTAGCCAAGGGTATAATGCGAAGTCTTCTCCCTCCCGCCTCTGCTTGCCTACATCGAGTCCTCCATCTGTCGGCTCCGAGTCTTCGACCAGTTGTCCCTATCCTCCTTTCCGCCCTGGCTCTCCAGGCCCATGCCGCGTTCAACCCATTCCTTGCTCTCCATGTGGCTCAGCCGGCTCAGCGCTCTGGCGAACGCGAACGCTTCCTCCTCGCCCGCGAACAGATTCGAACCCGCGAGCTTCTCCGCGCTGCTCTCGGGATCCTCCATGATGTCGCCCAAAACCTTGTCGGCCTCCTTGGTGCCGCTATGAGCTTGCGGGTTCCCTCTCAGCAGGCTCTCGGCTACCTCGTCGCGAGACACAAAAAGCTCCGTGAGGGGCTTATCGGTCGTGAGAACGAGCTTTGCGTTGCCCTCGTAGACGGCGTCGATGAAGGTGATGAATCTCCGCGCAAGATCGCGCTCGCGTATCGTCATGCCCGGAATGTCCGTGACGATAAAGGCATCATAGCTGCGCACCAGCTCGAGGTAGTCCGCCGCCGACTTGGGCTTGCCGATGAGCTCGTCGAACGTAAACCAGGCACACCGGCCACTGACGCGCGGCACGTAGATCTCCCGACCCCAGACCTTCTGCGTCTCGGGATGCGGTGCGAAGTTTTCCGAGTCGCCGAGGAACCGAAACCACTTCTCGGCGTGCGAGTTGGCGTGATTGTCGAGGGGCGTGTGGTAAACTCCAGATGGCGGTCTCGGGATCTTGCGATAGTCCGTGGGCGAATCCAGGTTGATGACGTGTAGCCGGCTCTTTAGAAGCTTAATGGCGGGGATGAAAGATTCCCGCTGGATTCCGTTCTTGTACAGGTCGTCAGGCTGACGGTTCGACGTGGTTACCAGCACCACGCCATGAGACATGAGGCACTCTAGCAGCCTTTCACACGGGTCAGCCGAACGCTCCGCACGGTGTCCGCCTAATAATCATGGGCCCGCGTACCTTCTCAAAATCATGGCATCAGCCACGTCTGTGCACTGAAATTCGTCGAAGCAGAGAACGTTCCCTTGCTCGGCAATGTCCGCGGCCACAAACGGCACAGCATCAACGTCACTTCCGTGCTCCATCTTCATCTTATGCAGCCGCTTGTGGACGTCTTGCATGAAGTTGTGAAAGTGTATGCGCGTCTTTGTCTTGACCGAGCCAGGCAGGGTGTCGTAGAAGAGATCCATGAGCATGGTCTTGCCGCTGCCCACGTCACCGAAGAGATACAGGCCCCTGGGCAGGTTGGCTGGGATCTCGCCGATGGCAGACTGGGCACCGGTACTCTTCCCAAAGAGCGATGAGAAGACCGACTTCTTGGCAGGCTTGAGCAGGTCGAGGCTGGGATGGACGACCGGGGGCGCATTGTAGTCCGCAAGTTCGTTGTGGAGATGCTGAAGGCTCTCGATGATTCCTAGAACAGGGCGTCAGCCACCTCCTGGACACCTTCAGCCGCGTCCCGCAGACGTACCTCTCTGGTGCTCGTCGTTTCGCAGTATCCCAGCCTCCACCCGTCTATCATACTCCTCCAACGGCCCGCCACTGCGCGGTGCCGCATGCGCAACCGTCGCAAACGATCGCAGCTTGAAACGGCACGCGGTGCAGGCGGTCGGCGGTAGAAATGTCACTGGGACCCTCCGGGGCCTGCCGTGAAACGCAGCAGGGCGTGGGACAGCCCGCGCCGCGCTCGAGCGAGCAGAAGTGGCGAGTGCCCTGCCGCGCGGGCAAGACGCGACTGTCCGTAGGCGGCGCAAAGGCCCATGGGGCGCGGCGCCACCCCGCATCTTGCGTCTTGGGGAACGGTGGTTGGAAAGCTTCAGGCCGCTCTGTCAAGGTCGGTCGGGAGGAGAACCAGCATCGGGCCAGAGCTGATCGCGGACGGTCTTGTTGGGCGGGTTGTTGAAGAGCGTCGGGGGCAACAACGGCAGTCACGATGGAGGGTTGCTTCGTGTTCAGGTTCAGGTCCAGGTCCAGACCCATATTGCCGACATTCGGAACAGCCTCGGCGAGTCGGCACGCAGAATAAGCACCGACTCGGCCCGTCACCAGCGCCGCGCTACCCGGGACCCGAAGCTCAACATCACCGCGCCGCAAACAAGGCTATCCGTAGGCCGTAATATGAGGGTATTCTCGCCCGTTTGAGAACAATATATACCTGCATTCCGTCTTTCGGCACCTGCAATCGTACGTTGATTCGGCTAGGCCGGAGTTGATTTTACATCGTGTGTACGATCAAATTCACGCTTCACTTACTGTTCGGAATCTCAGCTGTAAGTCAAGCCGAGATATATAGCCGTACTTCTGCCTGCGACATGAGTACGTAATGACGGCCATTGATTTTGCAAAGTAGAGAAATGAATCTTATAAAACTATCGAGTTGAATGGATGGAGAGAGATGTCACCGTCTTCGTCGACGGACGAAACAGTGTTGCGGGACGACAAGCTACTCCCGAGAAGAACGAGGCCAGGAATCGGGATGGCAATTTCTGGGTTGATTGGGCTTCGGTCTTGCGTGTGCAAGTGGAGCGCTCTGGATTTTGTTTCGGTTGACCATTGACGATCCTGGGAAAGATTTGGTATCGGTGCGAGATGCGGATGCGCTGTTAACGATGACTTTAGTCTGTGTTAGCATAATTTATGGCGATGCAGGAATCAGCAGCCGGAAACAGAATACCGCCGCTTCGATTGACGGCTCATCCACAGTGAGAAAAGGACCAGGCTGGGTCAACGATAGCACCATGTGTCGACGTTGGATGCGTACATAACGACCCCAAGCCTCAGGCAATCGGGCGTAAAAGGCATCCCTAAGCCATTTTTTTTAAAAAGTGTTTTTAAATTAATATTTGTATTCATATTTCCTTACAGGCGTATATCCAAGGAAAGCATGAGGCACTGAATGGTCAACACTGACTTGGCAGGCCACATCGACCTTTGGCGTGCGTACGTCCCATCATCGATTCCACCGCTTTATGACGGCTCTCGGCGAGTGTATGGGTGTGTTGCTTGGATATTTTGTGGAAACTCGCGAAGGCGCCTGATCTCACGTCATGTAGCCTTGCTTCCAGCCGAGTATCTTGGCGTGGTAGTGGGAAGGTTCTTGCCTTCGACAAGCTGCCGGTCCCGCAAACACGCGCATCTGGTGCAGGATGACATGATTAATTGTGCCTTCTACAAAATGGAACTTGGCGTGTCCCGAGCGCAGATTAAGACGGGCGACGGAGAAGATTGAATTTTCAACTCCCTTCTCATTGTGGTCTTGGTGTCTTGCTTCCGTCGCTTGTGCGGGCACGGTTACCGCGCTGGCGGACGGGCAGTTCACAAACAAGGTAGCCTGGGCAACGTCCAGGGAGTGTGCTATTCGGAGTTCACCGCCGCCATGCATGTAGCTGACTAAATCATGGTGCACACGTACAGAAATTCACGAGACTGAGGTTCTGAAGCTGATGTTGACAAAGCCTTGGGCGCAGTTATGGATGAAGACAGCTCGAGCACCGCTGTACGCATCGACTGAAGAATCAAGGATCTGGCAGGTGGCCAGCTACAGCAAAGCAACGCTACAACGTATGCCATTCACGTCAATAACCTGTCTGCCCTAGTTTGGCAACAGAAAGCCCAGCGGTCCGTGAGGCTTCAGGCCAGGGGAAATGTCGAATCGTCGGCTCTCGTATTCCAGACCCCGCCTCTCCGCATCATGCCATTGTATCGAAGGATGAGCACTAATAGTACGGTGATGACATTCAATGGACAAGTATAGATCGAGACTTGGCGCGGCGGGTGTGGCCACAGCAGCCCTCCCAGACGGAGTTTTTGCATGGCTTGTGCGTTCCGTCGGTATGCCAGCGTGCCGGCTCCCTCCCTGTCGCCGAGACGGCCGCTCCGCCTGAGTTGGAGTCGACCAACTTTGACGTATCGTCGCCGTCTCATGGGTATCGTGGTGCGGCACAAGCTCCAAACTCTGTTCTGCTGCCATGCATGAACCGCCAAGAGTCTTCACCGACAGCCGAGGCAACGACACGAGAACTCGCCCTGCGCAGTCGGCTCTTCCATGCCATCAAAGCCAATCTCTTGGAAAGTCTTTAAATGCTGATGAGGCAAGTTGCCGGGGTGCCATCTCTCGCCCGTCATCGAGCGAGCATATTAGCGGACAGGGGCTTCTCATCGCCTTCGCCATCATGCAACGCAGCCCCAACTTTGTCAGCCTTGCTAACTGTAGCACTTTGGCAGTTCCCTTTCTTGTCAAGCGGCTGCGGGCGGCCTTCGTAGCGGCCAACGGAGAATTGGGCGATGAAGGCTTGCCTCGGGCTCCAGCGGGTCTGGGCAGTATTAGCCACTTGGACTTTAGCTTCTGACCCAGGCCGTCGGTCCAGGGACTTGCCCCACCACCCATGTGCGGCAGCTAGCCTACTCGATTTGGCTCTCCTACGAGTAATTACTACGTAGGTACCTAGATAAGGTACTCATTACGTGGGGGCAATTGGCACACTGTCGGCTCTGGACCTCTGGTCGGCTTGGCGCGAAGCTTCAGTTTCTTGGGGGTCAGGGGAATAGTTGTGCAGCAAGGTTCGATGGAAGGTGCCTCGTCGTCATGGAAGGAAAGGCTCCGCCTCCGGCCACAGGGCTGGCGACACCCTGTTACCGTCCCATGCCAGGGTATGTGGTGAGCGGCAAGAGGTCTTGTGCGGCGAAGCAGCCAACATGCCATCGCAAATATCGCACCTCGGCTTGCTGGCGGTATGGTAACGCGGCGGGGATGCAGGGAGCTGAAGCGGATAGGGCGGCCCGTAAGAATTCATATACTGATCACGACATTTAGTTTAAGTGCTTGGAAAGACAGGCTGTGGCACATGATTTTGCACACATCTGAGTTGAATCTTCTGGGCTCGAGAGCGAGAGACGAGGTGTCAAGATCAGTTGCAGGTGGCTGGCATCTCGGCCAATTACCGCCATCGGCTTGGCTTGTCGCAGTCTGTGCACTCGCGCTGGAGGTTGAAGTCGCGAATTGCATGATGTGCGCGAGCTCGATTCTCTGGTCAGTAAACTCTGCGAAGGAAATCCACGGGCATAAGCAGCGGAATGCCTGGAGACTGGAGACCGCAGGCTGCAGGCGACTCACACTCCTTGCCCTCGTCATGCGAGACCGGACCACGTGCCCCGAGCAGGTTCAATTGTCCGCTCTACTATGTAGATAGGTATATAGGTGCGTAATATTCGTGCTTAGGGCACTTCCTACTCATCGACAGCACTGATAGCCACCACCGGTAAGCAGATGCGAACGGCATACGGGCTGGGGCAGCAACACATCACCACTGCTGCTCACCTGGGTTGTTGAGCGATGCAGTCTCCGACAAGCAAAAGACTTTCACCGCGACGGGAAATGAAAACAGAAGTTACCGCAATTCCACGGGTCGAGTCTAGGAATCACCAACGTGTGTGCATCGCGTCAAATTGCCTGGCCGGCGGTCAACGACGGGCGACCGCAGGCCGCCGGCCGCCCTGGATAACGGGGACGCGCTAATACTGCCGAGATCGACGGCAAGGTTGCGTGCCCTACCCGGGGGTTTCACCTCATCTGTGTCCACTAGCCTACTCGTAATTAGCGGAAACCGTCGCAAGACTTATCACTTGCCGACTACGGGAGTACTCCGTAATACTGTAGAAGTGCAGGGGGGTGGGCGGGACTTCAATTGATGAGACGAAACGGTTCATGGCGGAGAGGCAGTGGGGGCACGAGGCTAAAGGGCTCCGGGAGTCCTAAACCGCATTGGCTGCCACTGCAATGTCGCGTCCAGCCCAGCGCCACGCTGCAAAGGGTAGCTGTATAGGTAATATTACCTACTTGCACTCGTCCCTGACTTGGGTACGAGTAAATTGGCAACAACGCCGTATGTACGGCCAGGGAGGGTTTGTGGGAACCGGGGAAGGGGTGTTGGCGGCGTGTGGGGAAAGAAATCACCGCCGCTTTGTCCAGCCAAACTTGTGAGCGGCGATGTTTCTCGTCCCCCACATGAGACGGGGAAGGGCCCGCGGTGGACTGGCATGGATGTCATTGACGTACATACGGCCAGGGGAGGGATCGTACTCCATGGGTCCAGAGTAGCACCCACAATCGAGTCGTACTACGTAGTACTCGTGCCTCTGTCATGCTCCTTTGGACCAGGACACTGCCATCCAGCACGTCAGTTGTGGAAGCGACCGACAAACCCCGACCGGCCAGGGTAGAACAATCTCGGTCGCCCCGGCCTCTAGTGTACCGAGTGTCTTGGCGGGGACTGACAGTGGTGATCTTCAGCAGCCATTCTGCGGAAGTTCTAGAAAGAAGGGACAGACAGCAAGCCCAGCTGAGATATGGCGCTCCTATAATCTGAGCCTTGAGTCGTGGACTTGTGGCATATCTTTCTCCTCGTAAGAGGACGGTGGACGAGATGATAAGCAGGCCGACACTTGCTGATTCAGCCACGCGAACTTTGTCCGTTCATTCTCATGGATACCTTGGTCTCGTGCTCTTACTCGTACGTGCTTGGCTGGCGCTGGCGGGGCGACTCGTGGCACACGACTCCCCTGGACAACGCTGGCTTCGTGGCATCGATGCGAAAAGAGATGACTTGGGTAGGGAATGACGGACACGAGGCTCAGACCTGACCTGCCTGCCTCCCTACGAAAGGAAGGGAATACTAAAAAAAGAAAGAAAAACATATTAAGTAGGCGAGGAGTACGGATATTAACGAAGTGGCACATCTGTGGGATTCAGCCGTCGGGCCATGATTCAAGATGCGATGCGGAATGCGATGCGGAATGTGATCGGAAGCCTTAACGGGAATACGGGTTATGTAGCACCGAATCCAAGCACGCGTTGCAGATGCTCGAGGTGGTCGTAGTGGAGACGGTGGAGACGGAGGCGTGAGCACTGAGAACGTACTACGTAGTACATCCGTTGCCTCCCCCCGCTGCCAACTGGCCCTCCGCCACTGGGCTACGTTGTTAAGGTAAGGTAAGGCAAGGTAAAGTACGGCACCTAAGCTGCGGTAAGGTAGGGTGTGTACTACGTAGGTATCTACCTCAGGTAGGCGTGTGCCTTGGGTACGAGAAGCTACTCGTACCCCGTTAGCAGCCCCCCACACTTACCATCCTTCCCGCCTTTGCGGTGCGCTGTGGGAGCCAATCCAGGAGCTTTCCAGGCCCTTCCCAGCTGGGGCGCACCAACTGGGGTGCCACGGAGCTCCCGTGTGGGCATCTGTCGCGTGCCTTTGGTCCTTCAATGCTCGTACGGCCGGTCTGCGAATGCGCGTACCTTACCTTACTCGACCCTCGACATCCAAGACTCGAGTCGCTCGTGCGTCTGTGTCTCCCTGCCGTGGCCGCACCTCGCCTCGCCTCGCGCCGCTAGCCACCTTGCCACCCAAGGCACCAAGAAGTGACCCAGCTCTGTAGGGGTTCGCCCTGAGACAGCTGCATGCAATGATGTAAGGCCATGGCTCGCCATGTGCCCAGGTGCTATGACCTGTGCCAATGCTGATTCACGGCTGCTGCAGCTCCGTCCACGGACATCAGCCACCCTGACGTCCGTTATCCGCCCTCCCTGGTCGTGCTTCGTACGCACACATGCCTGGTCTTTACCACCGTACAGACCTACGATGGAACTGAGCCAAGATGCGCAATGGAGAAAGCCGCGGCTCGATTAGCCACGAGGAGGCGCTCGGCAGCCCAGCCTCGAACCACGCGGTGGGCAGATGGAGCAAGCCACCCACCGGCCCCCCCCTTTGAGGATTCTTTTTTGGCTCTGCGCCGACGAGCGCCACTGCTCAAGCGGCTCATCCAGACGTTGCCCCAAAGCCGCTGTGCCCCGGCTCACCAAGCGGATGCTTGTTCCTTGCACCTGGAAAATCCCCGAAACGAGCCCCCAAGCCTACCTAGGCGGGGTGTGGATATCCCGCGGCACCTTGGTCCTGATCACCCTACTGCTTGCGGTGTATTTGCCCTTGACAATCTGAATGGTCATTTCCTGGCATTGTCCTGAGAGGCCTACCGTCTGAGCTCGGCTTGCGAAGATGAGATCCCTGCCCTTGCATGACGTCTTGTCGGTCGCCCAGCCCGTCGCGTGCCAGAGGCGGCTGCAGGCGATCCCGTTGGACGTTTCCCTGCGAGTAGACGTCGTTGGAGATGATCGCCAGCGGCGGGCCGCTCGCCTGCAACGCGCAGACGAGCCGTGGTGGCGCGCTAGACTCGAAGGCTAAGCGCGGACAAGCACACCTACAGCGGCGCTCGTACACGTGCAGACACGCAACATCAGCCACACCCACCCACCTCTCAGCTGGCCCTCGCACACCCCGGTCGCTAAGGAAAAGCCAAGGCCTCCATGGCGTTGGCGGTGGACCGTCCCCGAATGAGCGACTGATTGGGGCTTCGTTTCCGTTTGACCATCCTGCTTCCTACTAGCGCGCTCTGGTATCAAGGTCCCCGGCCAGCGACAGCCTCCCCGCTCATTAGTCGCCAGGCTTATGGGCTTCCCCATCATCTCTCTCGGCGTTGGGGGTGTGGTGTGGTTGCTCGATGTTAACCGCGAGCTTGAATCAGGCCTGGAGCCGCCGTCGAGCCTCTCTAGAGTGGGCTGGGCCGTAAACACGCTATCTGGCAAACGCTGCCGTACTTGTACTTGGGCATTTCCACCTTCTCCTCCCCTGCTGCTCTTCATGTACATACTTCCCTACCTACCATATCCCACGGCCGGATCATTTTGCTCCAACTGTTTCCCCAGCTGGGCTGCTGTATATATCTCGACCAAGACTGCCATCGGCTGCTCCCCCCGTACCGCTGTTCTTTCTCCTTCAACCTTTGACCAGGACCACCCACACCCACCCATCCTGCCGCTCGCCGAGGCAATAGTCGCCATCCCAACCCAGGCCCACCGATCGAAGAATCCTCCTGCGCAAGGGCATATATTTGCCGCTCGAGCGGTCGAGCACACACCAAAAGGCTAAATGTCAACCCCCGCAGTAAGTGAGCCTGATAGACGTGGCACGACGTCTCCAGCGCTTGTTGATGAAGCACTGTCTAACACGGTAACCCTCTCCTTGTGCCCGACTCTAGCAAAAAGCAAACTTAGCACGCATACGAGACAACCAAAGGAGATCGCGTGCGCGGAGGAGAGAATACCTACAGGAGCTTGAGCAGCGGCTTCGAGTATGTGAGCTTCAAGGCATCGAGGCTTCT
The DNA here is from genome assembly GCA_001600555.1 of Albophoma yamanashiensis. Taxonomy (NCBI): domain Eukaryota; kingdom Fungi; phylum Ascomycota; class Sordariomycetes; order Hypocreales; family Ophiocordycipitaceae; genus Albophoma; species Albophoma yamanashiensis. Next base: position 2,579,605 of record BCKH01000002.1, read on the forward strand.
GCCGAGGTGCAAATGGCCGCGAGGAAGGTTGCCGAGGAGAATAGGCAGCTGCGCGAGCTGTTGAACAGGTACGGTGCCAGCGACGAGACCATCGCCAGCTTCTTGCAGTCCGGCGCGGCCAACCCCCTTGATCTCGACCGGAGGGAACGGTTTCCTTCAGGCGACACGTCGGCTGCTGAGTCGCTGCAACAACTGTTACTGCCTCGGCGCCCGGCTGGTCTTGACCAAAACGTATCTTTCTCCTTGCCAACCCAAACGAGCCGAGAAGACTCCATTGCCAGCGCGTCCACGACCAGCTCGTCGGTTTGGGAAGCTACCCCTGGGACGATGCCGTCCTACAGCCAACACCAGCAACTTGGCGTGGCCTCGGCCGTCCTGGGCTCATCAGGCCATCCGCAGTACTATCCTCCGGCCTTCCCAGCGAACGCGGTAGCACTGACGCACAACTCGCTTTCTGGCCCGTCACCGACATCGATGCTCAGCGATCCCAGGCAGACAATCGTCACGACGCAGTCTATGCCCGTGACGCTGCACGGACGCACGACAATGAACAACCACTACTCGATGCCGGGGTACCACGACATCGCCGCTCGAGGCTATGAGCCTCTGAGAGGCGAATTGCAAGGCCCGCCCGACGACGGTTGCTGACAGGAGCTGGCGAGAGGGATCACTCTCTGTCGCCACAAACAAGCGCCGTGCCAGGCACGGGAACCTTACGATGCGGAGCCAAGCAGGGTTTGCGGACCCGCCATAATTTCCAACGGGGGCGGCATTCACGTTGAAGCGGTATAGGTTGCGGAACGGGGCTCGGAACGTGTAAATCGAGCCGTCTCAAAAGGGCGCAATACGTGGCCCATGACTTTACCCAGTACAATGAAAGCGAATTCGAATCACGATTCCGCCCCCGCTGCTCGACTCTGCGACGACGGTCCGGCAGCCATGACGGCCCACGGGTATCTGGGCGAACCTAGCTTGGGCGAGTATGCAAGGACGCGGACAACGACCGAACTTCAGGGAAACCGAGGCACTACCAGTGGTAAGGTTTGGCCGGAAGGTCGCATGCCGCGCTAGTGGGCGCATCGCCACGCCAAGACTTGGCGGAGGCGAGGGCACCTTTTCTTTTTTTGTGCGAGGAGCGCTGAGCCGTCGTCGGCCGATCCGGCGGTGATTTCATGCCAAAACCTCGTCACAAGTTGCGGAAAGGCGGGATTCAGGCTCGAGATTGGATGACACCCGCGCACGACCAGAGCTGCGACCAAGCTGATTTTGGAGTCGAGGCTACGAGCCTCACTGCTACGAGCCGCCGCGCCAGGATCTAGAATTAGAAAGGTTCGGGTGGCGTTGGACAGCAGCACTACGGGCGCCACAACCCGAGCGAATAGGATGGTTTGCGGAACGTTGACGGCCTTGGGGTTTGGGACCTCCGCCGAAGGGCATCGGGGCACTCGTTGCCGCCGAACCAATGCGTATATTTGAGAAGCGTGTTAATGGAATTGACGATTGTACGAGCAAAAAGTTTTCGCAGAGAGTAGTGGATTGCTTTGTGCTGAATATGGAACAATGCATGGCCCCATGGGAGTCAACAAAGGACATTCAGAGTGACTATGACTCGGAAAAGATAAAACGGACAGAAGTCCGACGACAAAGCAGCAACTGGCACAAGTCATTTGGTAGAACAAGGCAGGTTGCGCCATCGCCTTGCAGCTCGGGGAGCAAGAAGACCTAGGTACGACATGATTGCGCGCTCAGCTAATGGGCGGCTGACCAAGATCAGAAAAAGATGCGCCGAAATCATCGCGACGAAGCAGAGACGCGGCACACGAGGAAACGGCAGAGCGAGGATTCAGCTGACGGTGGCACCAACGGGTCTCAGGCCGGCCATCGAAAGCGACAACGGCAGCGAGCCCACATTGAACGGCCGAGTCAGCATCTCGCAGGCAGCGGCATCAGCGGTGGTGAGGAGACGGGAGGACAGAGGGCTCGGAAAAGGAAGCTCGATGACGGAGGACAGACGTCGCACGCGCGTTTCATGCACGGCGCCAGACGAGAGGCAGAGGCCCAGTGGGCGGGTGACGGCGTACGCGGCTGGGATCCGCGCAGAACGGCTCTCAGTGCCGGTGCAGCTGCTGCCAAGGCCAAGGCTCGTCGGTCTACAGCCGACATGACAGGCCCCGGTGGTGGTGAGGCGACGACCCTGCAGAGCAAGGTTGTGGGCAAGGGTGGTCCCAAGGGCCAATCGGCTCGACCCGCCACCGCAAATCGGGGCGGGGGATCTGCGGACCAGGATGGGCTCGGTCGCCATGGGCAAGCATCGCCGAGCGCGGATACGAGTATTAACTGCAGGCCGGGCGGTGGCGGTGATGGCCCGCGTCGCGCATCCCGGGCTCAGCTCAGGACTGCATCGGCGACGGCGAGGGCGAGGGCGACGTCGACGACGACGCAGAGGCGCCTTCGTCCGCGCCCTGCAGCAGTAGCCGCGCGCGCGGCTGTTGCAGCGGCAGCAGACATCGTTGCCAAGAAGTCGACATCGGGGTCGACGAGGTCGACGACGACGGGAAAGGTTGCGGCGACGGCGCGCGATGCTGCAAGAGGAAATGACCCTCCGCGTCCGTCGACGCCTTCAGCGCGCCGCACGTGGGAGATCGGGGGCGCCCACGGCAGATTCAGAGATAACCGCAGCGGCGGCGGCGGCCCCGACGGCACACCTCCAGCGCGCACCGCCCCCGCCACCACCACCACCACCGCCTCAACCACCACAGCCTCAACCAGCACCACAACTCCCACCACCACAACCCCCACGACCACAACCACCACCACCACCACAGCCCCCACGGCCGCCGCCCCCTCCACCGGCGCCGCTGCCAGCCAGCCACAGCCGGCTCCGAGTCAGTGGGCCGCCGCCGCCACAGCCGCCCCGGGCTGGCGCCCGCTCTCCGCCGTCCTGCCACCGCCGCCGGCGCACTTCTCGCCGCACCACGCGCTGCTCGAGCTCGGCGACGGCGGCGCCGCCTGCGACGTCGAGACGGCGGGCCTCAACGACGAAGCCGCCGTCCTGGTCGCCGTCCTCGAGGTCCAGAACCTCGCCACCCTCGCCTGGCGCGACACCACCTCCTTCGACGAGCTGTACGCCAACTTCGCCAGGCTGCCGCTCCTGCTGCACCGCGAGGCCTTCCAGCGCGTGCCGCGCCACGCCAGGGCCTTTGCGAGCGACGTGCTGCGCTGCTGGCCCGACTACATGGGCGAGAGGCTGCAGCCCGGGACCCTGGCGCTCACGCTCAAGGACATGCGCGAGCGGCTCGACGGCCTCTTGAGGTGCGGTGCCCGCGCCGAGCAGCGTCCGTACCCCGTCGAGGACGAGGACGCGACGTACATGGCGGTGTGAGAGATGCTTCGCTGGCCATCAAGGAAGCGTCTAGAGCTATACACACGAGATAACTGCCGCTGTCAATGTTGTTTGCTTGGATGGTGTCATCTAACTTACACGCCGTCGAGGCGTCGCGATAGAATAAAACTCTGATGATGCATGTCAATTCGCTCCTGACCCAGACCATTAACCCTTTGTACATTTGACGCCAGACCTGGAGCTCCCGTCCGCCCCAAACCGAGACGGACGCAACGGCAAAAGCAGAAGGCATCGCTAGAGCTACAAGAAGTAATCGGCCACGGGCTTCTTCGCGGGCATGCCCCTGGAGTCCTGCGGCGCCGCCTGGAACACCCGGTACCGTCGTGCCGGCCCGGGCTTGCGGCCGCCGCCCGTCTCGGCCTCCATCATGACGCCGCCGGCGCCGCCGTCGCTGCGGCCAACGTCCCCGTTGCTGCGCGCGAAGACGCCCGTGCCCGAGTTGTCCTCGGACAGCTCCAGCACTGCCGCTACGTTGCCGCACCGGTAGCAGTAGTTTGGCGCCGACCACACCGTGACGATGGACGCGTCGAACATCTCCTTGAAGCCCTCCATGACCAGCTGGTGCGCACGCGCAATCAGGCTGAGGTCATTGCGGTGGTTGAAGACCTTGACGATATCAGCCCCGAAGAGGAAGCCAGCACCCCGTGGAGAGAGACCCCAGCCGTCGATATCGTCTGGGTCTGACCACAAGAGGTCGCACATGGCACCCTCGTGTGGCACCTCCTGCTTTCGATCGATGAGGCGGATCTTGTCCACCGTGTCGATGAGCGGGCTAAGACCGCCATGCACGCACAGCACGGCTCCCGTGGGGTTGCCCACGCTGCCGCCGCTGTCCCCGGACGCGCCCGAGCCCGGCGGGCCCGTCTTCTCCCCGCTTCCGCTGCTGGCCCCGCCGCCGTTGGTCGCCTGGGCCGCGGCCTGGGCGTCGGCCTCAAGCTGCCGGAGTCTCTGTCGCGAGAAGCGGCTGATAATCGCTCCGTTCTGATCGCACACTTCGATCTCCGTGTCTTCCTCGACTGGCACCTGGCCCGGGGAGAGGGTGTTGGAGGCGCCGAGGACAATGGCGCCAAGCGCGAGGTAGTCGAAAACGTCGCAGCAATAACGCCACACATTCGCACTACCGTACTTTCGGAGACACTCGTCGTAGAAGCCGTAGACTGTGGTGATTTGGCGCGACTCGTGGTTGCCGCGAATGAGGGTCATGCGATCGGGGTATCGGACTTTGAGGCAGAGAAGGAGGAGAAAAGACTCCAGCGAATAGAAACCACGGTCGACGAAGTCGCCTAGTGGGTTTCGTTAGACAACCATGTGCTTCAGAGATGGCATCGACCCAGAGTCTTACCCATGAAGAGGTAGTTTGTGTCTGGTACATCACCACCGACTCGGAACAGCTCCATCAGGTCGTGGAACTGGCCGTGGATGTCGCCACATATCTATGAATCGTCAGAAAGAGGAAAGCATGCCGCGGCGGATGATGCGGGCGCCGTACCGTGACTGGCGCCGTCACCGTCACCACGTTCCCTTCTTCGATCAGCAGCTCGCGGGCTCTGTGGCACAGCTCTCGGACCTGAGGTTCGGGGATCGGTCGGCATGCGCGCAGTTGCGCAATCGCCCTGAAAACCACGTTAGCGTGCGGCTGCCAAGCCAGGTGGCATCGGAGGCATACTTGTCGAGATCGCTCATGGTGGCCTGGCTGTGGTGGCTCTCGCACGTGAGGTGCGGCGGCCGTTTACAATCTCGTTTGCGTCAAGTGACCAATCATAACATGTCGTGATGATGCTGTTCAATAATATGGCTGCGACCCTGGGACAGGGTGCGCGATCGTTGTTGTGTTGGGGAGGAGGGAGATTCTGTAAGTGATGAAGATGTGAAAATCTGGAGATGTCGTCGCTGGCGATCGCAGATGGCTATCGGGAAGCGCAAAACCGCCGACCTGGAGAGTTCCTAGACATTACTAGCGCGGGTGCCCCGCGACCCGCCCGGCAGAGGGTCTGACTGGAACCACGTTTCGCCGGTTCCGGGCCTCGGTAGGCGCTGCAGCCAATGAGTGGCCTCAGAAACAATCATGCAGGCAACTCGAGCTAGCAGCCGATCGTGAGAGGCGCTTTTTTCGCGGATACCAGCATCATCCCACCGCTGTATCGATCCATTGTTGCCGCTGCTGTTGACTCAGCCTTGGTCGCGGGGATTGGAACATGTTGCAATTACTATGTGAGTACTGATCCGCCTCAGCCGCTGCCGAACTCGCCGCTGACCAGCCAATTGAGCCTGTTTGATCCCTTGATCCGAACGACACCGAAGACGAGGGATCATGCCACCGCACCTCCACCCCAGGTCGCGCATGACCTCGTCTCTTTTCGCTACAACAGTTGTCGCCAGCTTTTTCGTTGTCGCGCTCCCACATATTCTCCCCTGCCCGGTACCGCGGACCAAATACGCCGATGGCGAGGTGATTGTCGACGAGAACGGCCGACGGAGAAGATGGAGGAGGAGGGAAACGCCGGAGAACGGAAATGGGATCGTGCAATTCAACCAAGCAGCCGACGACGAGACTTGCGATGCCGCAGAGCGGACGAAGAGAGAGTGCCCGGTGCCGAAGCCTGGCGGCATGCTGGGCGAGTGGCTAGGGTTTCACAGTCAAAGGACCGACGGCGAGACGGGAAAGAGGATCGATAGGTGACGAACGATAAAAGGACAAAAATAGAAGTGCAACAATATTCAAAGAACTGTTTCAATGATTTGCGCTGGAACGCCTCTGCCGCAGCGTCTGGTCGTGGCGACATGTGGACCGCGGAGAACTCCTGCGCTGTTTGGTGGCAGGATCGATGCGCCAAGGCACGAACGACACCTCGGAGACGAGCGACGATGCTGCAAGATCCGTCCAAACACAAAGCACCCGTAGGCCGTTATGGTATGGCCAAGGTTTCGGTCCTTCAAGGCGCCTCTTTCGTGCCAGAGCACCAGGCTAACTGACTAGCGGCACTACCCCTGAGAGGCGCAACAGGAGCTCCGCGGTGACTGTGATTGAGGCTCTTTGCGCGTCCGTCGCAAGTGGAACCAGCAGTTTGGGGCCATTGTGCTTTGGGCATGGGCGAGACCGTTTCCAAGCCGAGAACATGGCGGCGTCTTTTTCAACGCAAACATCAGACAAGCTAACGAGACAAGCTTACACGCTTAGGTAGCCGCACTATTCCGAAGTTTGAGCGAGGGGACCGCATGTATGATGGTGGCGCCCGGCCAGCAGTCGTCGTCCAGCGCAGGTCTTGCGGCTATGAGCGATACCGGGCGATCCGACGTCAGAGGTGCGACAAGGGGTCTCAGCCCAGCCCCACGAGCTTAATGCTTCCCCGCGACAGGAGGCACGCACCAGCTGGGTGCGGCGATGGCATGGCTTCACTTGCGACGTGCTTCTCGACCCCTGACGGGGTGTGATTTATGCTTACAATGACACTTTTCCCAAGTGCTCTTCGGAAGGAGCCGTGCTGCAGGCGGCCGAACCACCAAGGCGGATCGAAACTTTGGTCATCTAGATTTTCGGCCCTAGATCTCAACTCGTTTGCCGCTTCTAGGATTAGGGGGCTGGGGATGGACGAAGCCGGTCTCAAATATGAAATCGACCGGCGATGATGCGACCAATTGCAGCGCTGCTCAGCAAGTAACCATGGCGAATGGCGGATGCCATCGTCGTGAGTTCCTCTGCTCCTCTGTGAGAATCCAGAAATAGCAACACAGGGTCCTCCGTTCACATGGCTTTCCATCCGCCGTCTGTCGAGTATATCTTGCCGCTCATCACCAGCCTATCTGATCCGAACCTCAGTCGCTACCATCGACACCTTCTCTTCTCTTCGGCCTCAGTACCATTCTTTGCAAGAGCTGCGCTCTTTTTTCACTATACCCAACACAGCCCTCCGTTCTTGGCAACGTCTTCGAATCACTTTCCCACGGCAACCGTTGCTCCCTTCCACTCTTTACGCGGGACATCATGAAGTCCGCCACTATCATTCTCCTCACTGCTGGCCTGGCGTCGGCCATGGCCGTTCCTGTTCAGCTGGCTGAGCGCGACGAGAAGCTCCAGCCGCTGCCGAATCGAGCCGCTGAGATCCGGCGCGCGGAGTGGTACGCCCGGGCAGCGCCGCCGGCCCAGCTTCCGAATGCGAACGTGGAGGGAGTCGTCGTTAATGAACTAACCCCTCCGCCGCCTCAGGGCGAAGGCAACAAGCCGGGTGAGGCACCCAAGGAGGGTGGCAAGCCGGGAGAAGCACCCAAGGAAGGTGAAGGTGGCAAGCCGGGCGAGGCGCCCAAGGAAGGTGAGGGCGGCAAGGGTGGTGAAGCGCCCAAGGAGGGCGGCAAGCCAGGTGAAGCTCCCAAGGAAGGCGAGGGCGGCAAGCCGGGTGAAGCGCCCAAAGAGGGCGGCAAGCCTGGTGAAGCTCCCAAGGAAGGTGAGGGTGGCAAGCCGGGTGAAGCGCCCAAAGAGGGCGGCAAGCCTGGTGAAGCTCCCAAGGAAGGTGAGGGTGGCAAGCCGGGCGAAGCGCCTAAGGAGGGCGGCAAGGGTGGTGAAGCACCCAAGGAGGGCGGCAAGGGCGGCGAAGCTCCCAAGGAAGGTGAAGGTGGCAAGGGTGGGGAGAACAAGGACGGCAACAAAGAAGGAAACAAAGAAGGCAACAAAGAAGGCAACAAAGAAGGCAACAAGGAAGGCAACAAGGAAGGCAACAAGGAAGGCAACAAAGAAGGCAACAAGGAAGGCAACAAGGAGGGCAACAAGGAGGGCAACAAGGAAGGCAACAAGGAAGGCAACAAGGAAGGCAACAAGGAAGGCAACAAGGAAGGCAACAAGGAAGGCAACAAGGAGGGCAACAAGGAGGGCAACAAGGAAGGCAACAAGGAAGGCAACAAGGAGGGCAACAAGGAAGGCAACAAGGAGGGCAACAAGGAAGGCAACAAGGAGGGCAAGGGCAACAAGGGGGGCAACGGCAACCTGCCTCCAGGCGCCCTCATCCCCAACATCCAGGGCCTCATCGGCCAGATGGGCCTCGGTAGTCTCGTCAACCTCAACGTCATCAGCAGCCTCGCCGTCGCCGACCAGATCTTCGTGGCGTCCCAGCTTCAGCAGCTCCAGATCCTGCAGCAGCTCAACATCATCGGCCAACGGCAGGTCATCAGCGTCCTGGGAGGCATGTCCATCAACGGCGTCGCCCTCGGTAGGTCTATTTTACCTTTCCCATCGCTCGCGTACGATCTTTGCTAACCCGACCGTGCAGCTATTCTGCGCTGAGGAGATAGGGTGCTTCGCACCGCCGTTGAGACTTGAAGGGCCAGGACAAGTACCTGGAGACAGGTTCTTGTTGGGCATGTGCCGGGACACTTGTGACTGGAGACGGCCCGTGGTCTACCTCGTGGGCCTCTGGGTAAGGAGAGCGGGCTGGGACATCTCTGGCGGAAGATGGTGAGGCTCGAACGTCGCTATCGAACGATACGATGGACTCTGTAGAATGCCTGTCAAATTGGCACACTCGAAGGATCTTTAGATACGCGTCGCATTGAAGCTTATTTTCAAAACCATTGAACTTGACGATATTCTTGTGGTGCAGAATTGAGCGCAATCAAAACCCACGCAACCGGCTCTGGGCCCCTGAACGTTGTCCACGTTTGAAGTGAGTGTAGATGCCTTGGTGGGGTGTTGGCCATTGCCTTCGTTCCAGCACGCGGCTGGCATTGCCCAAGGCCACGGCGAAATGACGAACTGTAGAAATGACATGCAACCTATTTTCTGCATTTTGTACTCGACAGGTGCTGGCCGGCCATGGCTACGGCCGAGCGCCGGGTTCTGCTCAGCCAAGCGGCGGAACTCGAAGCCACCAGATCACACGACCGAAGCCCGCAACACCTCACAACCATCCAACCTTCTCTCACCACTTCACGATTTAAATTTGCACTGCCACAGCCCAGGAGTTCGTCTGGCCTGGCCTCTGTCCCGTGGACACGGCGCCAGTGCGGTGTGTCACCCCGCCTCCATCCCAGTCCCCATCGGGTAGCCTCAAACACGTCCCGCGTCTGATTGCCGGTCCAGCAGTGCGTCACAATGCAGCCCTACCCCCGGGCCCCTCCGGGAAGGTCGATAGCTGGGTCGGATCCGTGCGCCCGGGGCGGTGGCAGCCCACCAGTGCCGTCCCGTCTGAAGACAACAAAGAGGCCCGCGGGAGGACGGGGCAGCGACGGGGCCCACATGAGACGGACGATGCTCACAGAACCGGGCTTCAACTGGACACACCATGCCGCGGAAGAGAACGCCAAAGTGTGCGATGTGTGCGCCCCTTCGTCTCATCATGGCCCTTGGCCACTGTCCGGCCGCTTTCATCCGAGATGGCCTCCTCCCCCCTTCATAGCTGGCGGTTCCAAGCACATCGGCTAAATGTTGCCACCCGGCCGGCGACTCAGCCATCCGAAGTCTTGAGGCTTGCCATGCCTTGGACGAACGCGCCGGCAAGTAAGCGATGCCGGTGAGGGGGACTGCCCGGGTGGTGCCATGTCCGTGAAGCCGCTGTCTTGGCTTCCGCCGCTCACAGCGTTGGTGCGGTTAGAGCCACATGGGGTGGTGCGTCTTGGTACCATGCTTGTTGGGAGGAGCTCTGTGTACCTATAAAGGCGATGAGGCTGCGCGATGGTGGATGTTCGTTTCCTTTCCCGGCAACTACCCTCAGTCAGATCCCAAGTCTTCAAGTTCACTCCTTTCTATTCATTCTTTCAGAGGTGAGGCGAGCACTCGCGAGCGTGCATGGAAGAGAACTAACCAACTTCGACAGCTGTGCTCATTGTTCGCTTTCGTTCCTTTTCGACTCCCCCGCCGAACACTTGAGCTGTGCTCCGTCTCGGTCATACATCACACTTCTAATCGACAAACACAACGCCTTCCGTGAACACAAGCTTCCCCTCAACACGAAGATGAAGTTCTCCACCATCCTCGTCGGCGCCTTTGCCGCCCTTGCTGCCGCCATGCCGGCTCCGGCCGCCGAGCCGGAGACTGAGGTGGCCGCTCTCGAGGCGCGCAGGAAGAATATCGATGCCGGCCGCCTCAACAACCTGAACTTCAAGCAGCAGGACATCAACTACCTCTTCAACATCAACTCGTTGGATCTGGGTCTCTTCCAGCAGCTGGGGATCAACAACAACCTGAACGTACTCGTGTTCCAGGACCTCTTTAACAGCGGCGTCTTCAACCTCGAGTCGTTGCTGCTCTTCCAGCAGCTGCAGACGCTGCTCCTGATCGGTCGCACAGGTGTCTTCAATACCTTTGACCTGTCGGGTCTGAACCTGGCCGGGCTCAACCTGGGCCTCGTCAACGGCCTCGGCGGCGTTGAGCTGGGCCAGTTCATCGACGCTGGTCTGCGACCGCAAGTCGCGGCCATTGCCGCCAAGGGTGAGTCTTGAAGGAGCTTCCCGTAGGCACACAAGCATGACTAACAGAGACTAGTGACCCCGACCGTCATCATCGCGTGAGAATGAGCGACGCTGGGCACGGTCTCGTTATTGAAGAGCTTGCTTCCTTGCTTAGCCCCAGAGGTCGAAAGACTCGTTGGTCTACGGAGCGAGTACTCGCATTTAGAGCAAGGCAGTCTCTTCAACCACTTGCAACGCACATGGGGTTTTATTTTCGTGACGCATGGGGAGGAGATCGGAAGAGCCAACGGTGGAATACAGATTGTCGTGGCACCTGGACAAGTCGGGCAGGACGAGGGCGGAAACCTATGATTGTATCTCGAGTGCCCAGACCCCGTCAATAAATCATCTTTCCCCCTTTTCAACAACCCTTCGGCGCCGCCGCCAAGTATTGTCACTGCGTGCCGTGTAGGCACTTGGAAGGAATCAAACTGACGGCCAAGCAAGGTCGTGGCCGCGGTTAACTGGCGGTTGACAAACTTAAGATCCCGAAGCTTAAGCCTATGAAGCGATTGGGCGCAGGTGGCGGCTCATGCAGCATTCTCGCACCAAAGGCATGTCTGGGCTCAGGCCAGCCACCTTCGAGTGCCGACCTGACCGACGAAAACAGGCGCCGGCCGCTCTGACCATTGGATGCCGTGTCCCGGAATGCATCAACAAGCAGTGGTTTTCAGGGCTCATCCATTCATCAGTTGGGATCTCGTAGAGAGCCTTGCGAGCCAGCTTATTCGGAGCCTATTCGGAGAGTCTGGTCGGACAGAGTACGTAGCATTTTGCACGGCGTCGCGGCAGACACCGTGGCAGTTTGTGTTTAGGTGATGAGTGTTCCGTCCGGAGCACTTGTACTATTACGTAGTACAATGTGGCTGGTGGCAGCTGTGACGCAACGTGATGGTTTACTTGGTATGTCATGAGGTTGCCTCCGTCGAGTGGGGAACTTCCACGGTCAATACGACTTGCATCAGACAACCCAGAAACGACGTCTGAGCTTTGCTTTCCTACACTAGCTGATTATGTGCCAAGAAACTTTGGTACCGGTACACGTGTGGCCATCTTATCCCAGTCCGTGTAGATCAGGAAGGCTGGGACCACTGCGACAAATGGACCGAAAGAACAGCCCATGAAGATTGCCCAAACTTTGACCAGGACGCGGATCACGAAACCCGGGACGAACCATCAAAGTGCCAGGAGTGCGAGTGTATCACTCCACCGACGTCGAGCGAGTCTGGAGATTCCGTCGAGGAAGAATGACTAACTACATAAAGCGGTAGGTTGCCCTTTCTCGTCTAACCCTGCGCGTGCCTTGGAAGGGGAAGGGGAAGAGTATCTGCTGATCAAATTCCGAAGACATCAATACAGTTTTGCTGTCCATCAAGATGTGCGAAAGCCGCGAGCAGGGCCAGCCACGCCTCGAACGGTCTGTAGTCTCCGATCCTAAGCGAGACGGTCCTGGTCAACCTTCGTCTACGAGCTCTTGTTTTCGAATTGCAGTCAGCTGTCTATCCCATAAGAATCCTGGACCACCTAGTGAACGGCTTAAGACCATGGGAAACATTATCTGTCAACATCATTGGGGACGGGATATGGATGAAAAGAGAGACTTCATTAGAACTACTGGATTCCCTCACATGGACGCCCAGAGAGTTCGAATTCTGTTGGATTCTGGGACGCTCAAGCCTGATGTCAAACCTGATACAATCCCGATCCTGGCGTACCGATGGAGTGGAACAGTCTTGTAAGTTCTCTTAGAATCCTATCTGGAAAAGAGCTTTGATTGACGAGGTGTAGGAAAAGCCGGGATGTTGGGCCAGAGCTGCGTGCTTACATCCTCCAAAACTGCCCATTTCGTCAACAAAGGGTGGCGTCGACAAATTCTCCGGGGAAAACGACGTCGGAGCTCCGAGGTGAAATGACAACGGCTGAATGGGACAAGCATATGGAATATATGGTCTCCCAAAAGATCAAGTATCAAAGGCGTATCTCTAAGAGTGAGAGAGAGTGGTTGGAGAAACACCTTGGGTTGTTTGACGAGATCATGAAGCATCACGTAGCAAGGAGGACGTGGTATGAGCTTCCGCTCTGGAGAAGTCAGGAATTATGGCTGGGTAAACACGAAGAGGACGAGCACGCCGCTGACAAGGATGCAGATGTCTTACAAACTACAGACTTGAAGCCGATGCATAGTGTACTAGAGCAATACCACCGTGAAATACAGGCATTAGATGGTTGAGGTCACCATCACGTTTTGTGAAGACCTAAGTTCATTTACAAAGGTGATGCAATCGAATGACTCCTGCTGCAAGGTTCGTAATGCACATCAACTTGTCGTAGGAAGTTGAATCACGTATCAATCAGATGCCTCGACCAAGATTGAACGGTAGGAGCGGTACTCTGATAGACTGTGGAAATAGAAGTCAACGAGATCAGGAACCGTTGACTGGCAACGCGGCGATTGGTATTGTAAGAGCGTCCTATCGACCGAGCCACGGCCTTGCTGAACGTGGGCCCGTTCGAAAAGATCACTACGAGTAGTTGCATTGTACGTGTATGAAGCCAGTACTTGGTTAGGTACTAATTACTCGTAGATTGCGGTAGGCGGTGGGCGGTGGCCGGAATGAACGGATATCTGTGCTCAGCTCGGAGTGCCGATCTGACCGACGAAAACAAGCGTAGGCCGCTCTGACCATTGGCTACCGTGTGGTGCAGTGCATTATCAAGTAGTAGTTTTCAGTGCGCCCATTCATCAGCTGGGGTCTCGTAGAGAGCCTTGCGAGCCAGCCTATTCAGAGAGCCTGGTCGGAAAGAGTATTTTTGCAGGATGTCGCGTCAGGACGCCGTGGCAGTTGTAAGTGATGATTACAGTACAACTGAGGTAGGGTAGGTACCTAAAATAAGGTGCCCTTTGGTGGTGGTGGTGCCTACCGTAACTTCGGCATTAAAGCTATTAAACGTATGGGGCGCTGTGGTTCAGGCCGAGGAGTCTAGCCCTAGGTAGGTAACGTACCCAGGCCGCACTCGCTTACTACTCGTCGGTTGCGGTGGGCGGTGGGCGGTGCGCTCCACAGCAGCAGATCTTGCATATGGCACCACCACGGGAAGTTGTTGCTATTTCTGACGGGCCCGGCCCCAAGGGGTCCCAAGGGTCCCTGGAAGTGGGATTTGGGATTGCGACCGCGATGGCGGATGCGAGGGCTGCGCGGCGGAAATGACGTTTGCCTTGGCGTGGGACGAACGGGATACCTACACGCGCTACGACGTATGCACGAGTAGCTGCCTACCTCTCTGCATCATGTATTTGGTCCCTGCGTCGGAACCTGGAGGCCAGAAAGGGGGCCGTTTGCATGCGCATGCGCGTGCGGCCCGCGTTGCGCGTCGCCCTCCCCCTGCCCGTTGCCAACTGCCAAGCCTGATACGAGATGCGGTACCACGCACTATAGCACGCCCGAGTAAGGGGCGCCCACGCGCCGCCGGGGCGCAACCGATGACGATGACGGGATGCCGTGCCGGGAGTTGGCCGTTCGGGTGGCCCGGACCCTGCGCGCAAACACTGGGCCTCGATGAATTTTCCCCATGTCCCCTACGGACTCCCAGCCCGTTCGCCTGAGCTGACGCATCTGCGGATACGTCCATGCCCTACCTCGCCTGGCGGGACGCCTCAGCTGGCGCGCAGGCTGGTGCGGAAAACGCCGTCGACGGGGCCTCGTGCGGTGCGGCAAGGCATTCCTTGCGGCTGCGCGTGCGTGTCTGGCAGAGCCATGTGTCGCCCATGTCGCCCAGCCGCTGTCTCGGCAGCGTCTCTGCCTCCCTTCCTTGTCTGGGGGCTGCCAGAGACAGCAAACGTCATGTCTCGCGGCGTTTTGCGGAGTGCAGCACGTCTGCCCGCCTGTTTTGCCATCCCGCCCGCCGCGGGGACGTGCAACTGTCAACCACGTAATAATTAATTAAGTACTCGTACTGGCGCACGAGCACCGCATCGTGACGAGCCGACGAGGATCGCCTCTTCTGTTCGTGCACCGCACTCGTGTGGAAGGGTTGCTGGCGCTCCGCACCCACCCATCCACACCCTCCATCCACCCTCCACCCTCCACCGCCTTCTCGGGGTCATTGCGGGTGACTATTACGCGGTACTCAGCCCTGGCCTGGGCCGCTGCCTCCCCTGAACCTGAGCTGCCCGCTCTCCACTTTGGGCCCAAGCTGGACCCCCATGCCTCGTGTCGAGGCTGTATTACCGTCTGTGCCTTAGGTACCTTATTTATCTCTCACATACACCGCCTCCCTGGCGACTTTTATCATCCATTCCATTCCCCCATCTGCATCCTCGTCTTTCTTCGCTCGTTTGTGTTCGCGGACTCCATCGACTGCCTTGCGTGCGTGCGCCCCTGGATGCTCGCGTGATCACCCAAGCTCGAGCTCTCTCGCCCTACCTAGCTTTATCTACCCGCCCACCGCACCGACCACCGCAACCGTTTGACACGAGCACCGGCCCTTCCACCCCGAAGCTTCCCCACGAGGCCGTATAGCAACTGCCGCCGAGATACGAGCACCAAAATATGGTCAAGAGGCCGCGAAATCTTGGATTGCGGATTGGAAGCAGCGCTGCAGGACCAGGCACCCAAAATGCGTCGACATAACAAGCCCGACGCCATTGCGCTGGCGGGCCGAATTGCCAAGCTCAACACCACGCCCATCGACGATGACGACGACGAGGCTCAGGCATACTTCACGTATCGGCCCCTGTCCAACCTCCCCACGCCGCCTCCCACCTACAAGGACGCCTCGGCGGCCCAGTCTCCCGCCTCCGCAACTTCTCTCGACGACGGAGAGCCCCTCATGGCTCGTTTCCGAGGTACGTCCGACGCGCCCGCTGCATGTGTTCCGTGAACTGACAAGCCGATGCCGCCTAGGCCCTGCTATCCATCTCGTCAACCTCATCCCATCCTCCGCCTCGCTCGCTTCCGCCTCGGTGCCTCTTGTCCAGGCAATTCTCTCCCGAGCCGACCTGCCCATCGAGACCGTCGCCCTCGCCGTGTGCATCCTCGACAGCCTCGGCACCAAGTTCGCGCGTGCGTGGCGCCTCTGCTGCCCGAGCGCAACCCTCATGCCCTTGTCCAAGCGCCACACGCTGCCGCCCGCTCCGCTGCTCTACCAGACCCAGCAACGTCAGCTGCTGCACATCGACTCGGTCAAGCCTGAGCTCATCGTCCTCGCCGCCCTCGTCATCGCCGTCAAGTTCACCGAGGACCCCCAGCAGCCGACTCAGTTCTACTGCCTGAGCTGGGGCAAGGGCTTGTGGTCCCACGACCAGCTCAACGCCACCGAACGCTGCATCATGGAGAGCCTCAACTACAGGATCATGCCGCTCTGTGCCGAGGACTGCCTTGCGGATGCCATGGTGGACATGCAGCTGGCTGGTCGGCAAATGGACATGCGGCGAATGCGCGAGCCTACGCCGCCGGACAGTGTGGCCAACAGCGACGACGATGTGTTTGTGCCCTGCCACAGCCGATCCAAAACCATGGCACCAACCCCTGTTACTCGGGGCTTGGGTCTCATGATGGCGCCCCCGGATGCCCCGACGACGGGGGCGTTTCGATGAGCAATGTCTCTACCGGCTGCCTGCGGGCGGGAGCATTTGACTTTGTCTGAATGAGCGATCTAGCGGGTGACCAACAAAAGCACGGCGTTTACGGCATCTACGGCATTGCACGGTTTGACTTTGAGGCTTATTGCATTGCGCTCGATTCATTTTAGAGCCTCTTGGCGGATTTGGGCTGGGCTCCTATCTTATGAGACTGTGCGGAGCGCAACACAGAGATTGCATATTGTGTTCTGGAGAGGATTTGTGTCTTTTATCATACCCCCTGAGAGTCTAATGTGGTATTGCCGTCGTCGGCGCGCGGCATCGAGTGACGATTCTGGTGTATTTGAGTGTCGCTGTCATAATCTGCATATTAAAATAATACCATTTCTCCTACAGTAATACTACGCCGGAACGTAAACCAGTCTCCTACGCTTTCCTGTATCATACCTTACTGTCAGCCCCTTACTAACGCAATATCGAACGACTACATTGGCATTAGACGATTTTACAATACAATGATACAAAGAGAAAGATGGTTTTGACGAGAATGCATTCGTCAGCGGCTTGACGCACAAAGAGGTAGTTGCGTGCGAGGGCCAGTCTATAAAAGAGCGAAACTTCTGCGTAAATCAAGGCACCGGTCTTGCATCGACGTCACTCCTTGGTCTGCTCGTACCCAAATGTTCAATCTTTCTTCTTAGTGAACCCATCGTGGCCATTGCGATATTCCACTGCACCCCGCTTGGCCATCTAGAACCTATAGCAGTCGTCCTTAAGTTTGTCCACAGTTAATACGGTTCACTGAGCCTGGTAACATTTAGAAGCCTCACTCTACGATAATACAATCTCGCCTTCAGCACCATTTGTAACAATGGCGGAGAAGCGATTCGTTCCAGCCTTGCTGGGCTTCCTCATGATCATTAGCAACCTACTTGTGCCAGCAGCCGCCCAAGACGCAACCTCCAAGGAAGGCACCACGCGAGTATACGGGGAACCTATGCGCTAACCTACTATTATCTTGATTCACGGGCTTCACGATGGCCCGGGAGTATGGGATGAGGCAGGGAAATTCTTTGATGAAGTATACTCTGGGATCGTCCACAGGTTCGACTACTCGCGCACAACCGACGACTACATTGAAAGTAATGCGGGGAGGTTTGAAGCCTGGCTCTCTAAAGAGGGTATCGACGGGAGTTTTGCCATCATAGCCCACTCGCTGGGCGGGTTGGTGGCTCGATATGCAATGGCCCACGGAACCATTCGTAACAGGGTGAGGTACTTGGTTACTTTGGGGACCCCGAACTACGGGACCGAGCTCGCTTTGGCTTGCGTCGCAGATCTCGAAAACACAACCGGATTCTGTGGGTACTCTACGCAAGAGATGAAGGTCAACTCGGACTTCCTGCAGCACTTGAATGGGATTGCGACGAGGGGCGACTACTTGCGCGACACCATGACGTACAGTATTGCCGGTGACGGCATGGTTTACTGGGGGAACACTAGCAGCAACCCAGCAAACCTGCCCCAGGCGGACAACAGGAGCATCGACTGCAAGGCAGAGGAACTTGACGGAACCAAGCCCGATTATGAGCGCTACCGCAGTCCCGGGGACCCAAAGATCCACACCTCCATCACTCGCAAGAAGCAGGTTATCCACGATGCCTTATCGATGATCGAGAAAGCAACGATTCCTCCTAGCGCCTACGGGTGGGAGCATACTGTGGGGGAGAAGGGGCCCGGTTCCAGCAACGGCACGGATCCCAACCTAATCGAACAAATTTGGAGCCAGCTCGAGGAGGAGGTTCGCACAAGACTGTCTGAACTCTTCATCCAAGGGAATAACACCGTGGGCGCCAGCCATTGGTGAATATGTACAAGTGGAGATGAAGACTGGGTGGTTGGATAACACAGATAATAGACCTGAATGTGGAATGGGACGTGGTAGCTAATACATCGGACATCTGGGGGGAACATTCGCTTTATACGGGATGTTGATCGTGCAATCATGCAATCATTTCGTGCAGCTAACGCGCACTTGTGTCTACGGTGGCGACATCATGTTGGTCCTATGTACATGCAGTCAATAATGGGAGCACGCTCACGGGCTCAGCCTCTTTATCATCCACCGCTCCTCGGCACCGCCGTCCTCGCCCTCGACGACGCGCTCGTACACGAAACGGTCGTGCAGCCTGCTCTCCCGCCCCTGCCAGAACTCGACCATGGTGGGCTCGATCCTCAGCCCGCCCCAGAAGTCGGGCACGGGGATGTCGTCGGTGCCGGCGAAGCGCTCCTCGGCCTCGGCGACCCAGCCCTCGAGCTGGGCGCGGCCGTCGTCGTCGTGGCCGCCGCCGAGGGGCTCGAGCACCTGGCTCTGGCGGCTGGCCCAGGCGCCGATGCGGCTGCCGCGCACGCGCGTGTCGAAGTAGGGCTGGCTCTCGCCGCGCGAGCAGCGGCTGGCGACGCCCTCGACGCGCACCTGGCGCTGCAGCGGCGGCCAGTAGAAGACGAGGGCGGCGTGCGGGTTGGACGCCAGGTCGGCGGCCTTGCGCGACGTGCCGAAGTTGGAGTAGATGACGAAGGCGCCGCGGGCGTCGAGCTCCTTGAGGTAGACGACGCGCGACGACACGCGGCCGTCGGGCAGCGACGCCGTCGACAGCGTGCACGCCTCGGGCTGCGCGATGGCCGGGTCGGCCTGCGCGTCGGCGAACCACGCGTGGAACTGCGCCGCCGGCGACGACGGGTCCAGGTCGCCGCGCCGCAGCGTGCCGCGCGTGAACTGCGCCGCCTGCCCGTGGGCCTCGTGGCCGGCTGGGGCGACTGCTCGACGAGGCGTCAGCCGGCGGGGAATCTCTCTCTCTGGACGGGCGGGCGACTTACAGATGAGCTTGGAGTTGGAGGAGGCGGACGCCGCGCCCGCGGGCGACTGGTACAGCGCCATTCTGGCGGCGCAGGCAAGCAGGGACCGGGCGCTGGTCCCGCGCATGTAACGGCGGTGGGCAGGAGTCGTGCTGCGGTGGAACGGGGCAGCACAGTTGACGGAGGAGGTGAGTGTCGACGGTGAGGCTGCGTGGTGATGGTGAGTCAATGACATGCTCGATTTGGGTCCGGTGGTTCGGGTCGCGGGTTAGCCGAGCCGGCGTCGGAATCGGACGAGCGCGGGGGGCCCACTCTCCACTACTCTATACATACATACTGCGGCACTCAACGGACCTTTAGAAAGAAGCACAGAAACAAATGGGAGACGAGGACACACAACACACATACAACTACACAATCCATTTATTACTATATACTCTATCTAACTAACTACATACAGATAACACACACATACACGTACGTATACGCATAATACGTACGCACGCATACATGTAGCTGACTACATACACATACACGTCGTGTGTAACGCAGACGACTCACGACGGCTACGGGCGTTTACGTCTACGACCAGTCCTGCCACGGAGAGACTGCCACGCAAAATAGATACCTTTCAAGCACTGTTCTATCAACATGGAGTGTAAACGTCTCTAGTCCGTCTCGCCATAAATTTTTTCTTCGCCCGTCCCAGTCAACGCGACTCGGCACCGTCAATGGCACGCCGCCTGGCTGACCCCGTCACAGCTTACGTCGAAGCCATGACGAGTGCAAGCAGCGCCATTCTGCAGTAGAGCCCGTAACGCATCTGCAGAGTATCGTTAGCACAATGGCACACCGGGGGAACGTCCAGGAGCCCTTACCTGTCGGAAGTACGCCGCGCGTTGGTCAAAGTCCACCTCCTCGGCAACCTCCTCGTTCCTCGGCAGCGGGTGCATCACTATCATCGAGCTCTTGGCGTGCTTGAGCGCGGCATTGTCCACGCGGTACGAGTCCTTGACGCTCTCGTACTGCTCCACGCTCTCGAAGCGCTCCTTCTGCACCCGCGTGCAGTACAGCACGTCGCTTCGCGCGATGATCTCCGGCGTCAGCGTCTCCGACTCGCACAGCAGCTGGCCGGCCGACACGAGCTGCTCCCTGACACTGGCCGGCAGTGCCAATCCCTTGGGCGCCACCAGCTGAACCTGCACCTGGTAGTGGCGGAGCAGGTACACCAGAGAGTGCACGGGCCGCCCGTACAGGAGGTCGCCCACGAAGGTGATCGTCAGGCCCTGCACCGTGCCCAGCTCTTCGCGGATCGTGAAGAGGTCCAGGAACGCCTGCGTCGGGTGCTCCATGCTGCCGTTCCCGCCGTTGATGACCGGCACGTCGCTGTACTTCTCCGCGATCTTGACCGAGTCCTCTTGCGGGTGGCGCAGCACGATCGCGTCGCCGTAGCAGGCAAGCGTGCGCAGGGTATCCTGCAGGCTCTCGCCCTTCTGAACCGACGAGGTCGACGTCGAGACGGCAATGGTTCGTCCTCCCAGTCGCTGCATGGCCGCGTCAAACGACGCGGACGTCCTGGTCGAAGGCTCGTAGAAGAGCGTGCACAGGACCTTGCCGCGAAGCAGGTTCAAGACGCCCTCGCGCTGCACACCAAGGCGCATCTCCTGCGCCACGGTGAACAGCACGTGCAGGTCGGCCCTCGTGTACTGCTTCACGGACAGAACGTGAGCCTTTGTGAAGCTTGAAGGCTGCGACAAGAGGTGCAAGACCGACGCCTTGATGGACGACGGCTGCGACAACGAAAAGTCGTCCAAGGCGCCCACGCCTCGCATGGGTGAGGCGAGTCCTGCGGCTGCGGGACCGTCACGGCTTCCGGGTCGCCTGGGGCTCTCCGTGGCCCGGCCCATGGCAGGAATGGTAGCCTTCATCTCGGGAGTCTTGGCGGCCAGGACCTGCTTGGGAACGGCGGGCTCCTCGGTGATCTGGAAGTCTCGCTTCGAGACGTCGAGGTAGACGTGCCTCGCGATGGCCTCGATCAGGATCTTGGCGTTCTTAACATTGGTGACGAGAGGAATCTGGTAGTCGACGGCCATACGACGGGTCTTGTAACCCTTGCTCATGTAGCTGGCAGGTCGGCGGTACTTGTTGTTGGAGGGAAGGTTGATGTACAGGTCAATGGTGTTCTTCGCAAGATGCTGCGTGAGGGAGAACTCGGAGTTCATGTCCTCGTCACGTCCCAGCACCTCGAGGAACTGCACGGGCACGCCGTGCTCCTGCAGGTAGTCTGCGGTACCGGCGGTTGCAAACAGCTTGTACCCGATCCTCTGGAGCTTCTGCACCGAAGGAAGCATCTCCTTCTTGTCCTTGAAGGAACCAATGGACAGGAGAATGTTGGCCTTGGGGATCTTGAATCCAGTGGACAGCAGAGCCTTGAGGTAAGCCTCGTACTTGTCCACGCCGAAGCAGGCAACCTCGCCGGTCGACGCCATTTCCACGCCGAGGACGGGGTCGGCGCCAGAGAGACGCGAGAAACTGAACTGCGGAACCTTGACACCGACCGTGTCCGGGGGCAGGGTCGTGGGAGGGTATTCCTGGAAGGGCTGGCCCATGATGGCCTTGGTGGCCATCTCAATCAGGTCAACGCCCATGACCTTGGAAACGAAGGGGAACGAGCGCGAAGCGCGGACGTTGCACTCAATGACCTTGATGTCGTTGTCCTTGGCAATGAACTGGATGTTGAAGGGTCCAGTGACGTTCAGGGCCGCACCAATCTTGCGCGTGGCCTCTTCGATACGCTCGATGGTTGTGGCCTCCAGGTCCTGGGGAGGCAGGATCAGTGTGGCATCGCCAGAGTGGACGCCGGCGTTCTCGACGTGCTCCGAGACGAAGTGCCCAATGACCACGCCGTCCTTGGCCACAGCATCCATCTCGATCTCCTTGGCATTCTCGATGTACTTGGAGATGACAACAGGGTGCTCCCGAGACACCTCGGCAGCCTGGGTCAGGTAGTTGACCAAGTCCTTCTCGGAATAGACCGTGTTCATGGCTGCACCAGACAAGACGTATGATGGCCGGACGAGCACAGGGTAGCTCACCGTGTTGCAGAACTCCCTGGCCTCCTCGAAGCTGGTGAGCTCCTTCCAAGTAGGCTGGTCAACCTCGATGAGGTCCAACATGCGCGAGAACTTGTAACGATTCTCGGCCATGTCAATCATCTCCGGAGAGGTACCCAGGACCTTGACACCGGCACGGTGAAGGGGAAGGGCGATGTTGTTGGGGGTCTGACCACCCATGGCACCCAGGACACCACCAGCAGCCTCGAGCTGGTAGATGTCCAGCACCGTCTCGAGGTTGATGTTCTCAAAGTACAGCTTGTCGGCCTCATCGTAATCTGTGCTTACGGTCTCCGGGTTGTAATTCACCATGATGGTCTTGAAACCAGTCTTGCGCAGAGTTCGGATGGCGCGAACAGAGCACCAGTCGAACTCGACGGATGAGCCGATTCGGTAGACGCCGGAGCCGAGAACCATGACGCCGTGATCGGTGAAATCAACATCATGCTCGGACGCGTTGTAGGTGAGGTAGAGGTAGTTCGTGAAGGCGGGGAACTCAGCAGCCACGGTGTCGATCTGCTTCACGAAGGGCTTGATGCCCGCGTCCAGTCGCATTCTGCGGACGGCGATTTCATTCGAGTCCCAGAACTTGGCCAGCTGCCGGTCGCAGAAACCAAGCCTCTTGGCCTGCAGCATGATATCGGGCGACCTCGCAATGTCCTTGGTTGTGAACTTGGACATGTCCTTGGCGAAGTCGCTCAGGCTCTTGAGCTTGCGCAGGAACCACTTGTCGATCTTGGTCATCTCCCAGATCTTGTCAACAGAGTACCCCTCGTGCATGGCGTTAGCGATGGCGAAGAGACGCTGGTCGGAAGGCGTCTGGAGCTCGTCGTCGATGCTCATCAGAGCCGGGGTCTCTCCGAAGCCCAGGTTGTGGAAGTCGATGGCGCGGATGGCTTTCTGAATAGCCTCCTCGAACGAGCGTCCAATGCTCATCACTTCACCGACACTCTTCATGGAAGAGCCGAGCTGGGTCGAGACTCGCGTGAACTTCTTCAGATCCCATCGGGGCATCTTCACGACGACGTAGTCGAGCGAAGGCTCGAAGCAGGCGCAGGTGACCTTGGTGACCGAGTTGGACACCTCCTTCAGGGGGATGCCGAGACCAAGCTTTGCAGCAATGAAGGCCAGGGGATAGCCCGTGGCCTTGGAAGCCAGCGCCGAGGATCGGGACAACCGAGCGTTGACCTCGATGATGCAGTACTCTCTCGAAAAGGGGTTCAGGGCGTACTGGATATTGCACTCTCCGACAACACCGAGGTGTCGGATGACGTTGACTGCCGTGGTGCGCAGCATGTTGTAGTCCTCGTCCGACAGGGTCTGGGAGGGAGCAACGACAATAGAGTCGCCGGTATGGATACCCAGAGGGTCAAAGTTCTCCATGTTGCACACGGTGATGCAGTTGTCTTGGGCGTCTCGGACAACCTCGTACTCGATCTCCTTCCAGCCCTTCATGCTACGCTCAATCAGGACCTGGGGGCTGGCGGCAAACGCCTTGTTGCAGAGCTCCAGCAACTCGGTCTCGTTGTTGGCGAAACCACTCCCCAGGCCACCCAGAGCGTAGGCGGCACGCACAATGACGGGGAAGCCAATGTCCTTGACAACATGCATGGCCTCGTCAATGTTGTTGGCCGAAGCGGACTTGGCGCACTTCTCACCAATCGACTCCATGCTCCGCGCGAAAAGCTCACGGTCCTCGGTCGTGATGATGGTCTCAATGGGGGTTCCCAGAACCTTGACGCCGAGACCCTCGAACTCGTCCTTGAGCTCGATGCCGACCTGAAGGGCAGTCTGGCCTCCAAAGGTAACATAGATGGCGTCGGGCCGTTCATAGTGGATGACCTTGCGCACAAACTCGGCATTGACAGGCAGGAAGTACACCTTGTCGGCCAGTCCCTTGGACGTCTGGATGGTAGCGATGTTGGGGTTGATCAAGACGGTGTGGATGCCCTCTTCCTTGAGAGCCTTGATAGCCTGGCTGCCGGAATAGTCGAACTCGCCAGCCTGTCCGATGCTGAGACCACCGCTGCCGAGGACGAGGACCTTCTTGACCGACACTCGGGGGTGAAGCATCTCGTTCTCCTCAATGGTACCGCCAGGGAAGGCGACCGGTCGCTGCAGGAGAGCAGGGTTCTCGGCACAGTCGGCAATCGTGTCGATGAAGACATCGAAGAGGAACTCGGTGTCTCGCGGACCAGGCGTGCTCTCGGGATGGAACTGCACACTGAAGTAAGGCTTCTCGGCATGCATGATGCCCTCGTTGCTGCCGTCATTGGCGTTGACGAAGAGCTCCCTCCAGCCCGAAGGCAGGGAGTCGGCATCGACGGCGTAACCGTGGTTCTGCGAAGTAATGTGGCACTTTCCAGTAACCATGCTCGTGCAAGGAATGTTGTGTCCGCGGTTACCGAACTTCATCTTGGCCGTCTTGGCGCCGGAGGCCCTGGCCAGCAGCTGGTGTCCAAGGCAGATACCAAAGACAGGGGTCTTGTTCTTCTCCATGGCAGCCTGGATGTTCTTCACGGTGACGTCGAGGACCGCCGGGTCGCCCGGGCCGTTGGAGATGAAGAGGCCATCGTACTGATCGCCAGCTTCCTTGGCCAGGTCGTGGTCCCAAGGGCAGACCATGACCTCGACGCCGCGCTTGAGGAAGCACCTCAGTTGGTTGTATTTCATACCAACATCGACACAGAGGACACGGATCGGTCGGCCAGAGGGGTGCTTGCGGGTCGCCACGGACGGGGGTGGCTTGTACAGCTTAGGTTCCTTGACGGACACTAGATGGGCGTGAGCATGTCTTCGGACAAGAACGTTATGGGGCTCCACGACTCACCCTCAGCCACGAGGTTCTTCTCGTTGGGGTTGGACCAATCAATTTCAGCAAAGTGGTCCAGAGGCACGCTGCCCAGGGCACTGGGGACGAGGCCGTTGGTGGTGGGGCCGTTGGGCAAAGCCTGGGTCTGGAGGCGCATCTTGCCCAGCATGCTGCCCTTCTGCCGGATCTTCTTGGTCAGGGCCCTCGTGTCGACGCCGTAGATGGCGGGGACGCCCTGCTCCTTCAGCCAGGCGCCGAGAGACGAGGCGGCGAGGAAGTGGGAGAAGTCCTCGCCGCAGTAGGAAGCGGTAACCAGACCGGCGATGTGGATCTGCGAGGACTCGAAGTGCGCCGGCAGGTCGCCGAGCAGCTCGTCCAGGGCCTCGCGCGAGGGCACGCCGTAGTTTCCGACCAGGGGGAAGGTGATGACGAGGATCTGGCCGCGGTAGGAGGGGTCCGTCAGCGACTCGGGATACCCGACCATGCCCGTCTGGAAGACCAGCTCTCCGGCGATGCTCTTCTGGGCGCCGAAGCTGTAGCCCTGGTAGGCGGAGCCGTCCTCGAGCTCGAGGCAGACGAGCCCCTCATCGGCGGTGCTCGCCATGCGCGCCGTGGCGGGCGCGAGCGCCGTGATGGCCATTCTGAGATGTGGATGGGCGAGCCGGGGGTTGGAGCGGCAGGCAAAGAAGTGTTGAGGAGGGAAATCTCCTCGAGGGGACGAATTGAGTCGGCGGGGCAGACGCTGCAAGAAAAAGAGATTTGCTCGCGTGAGCGATGGCAGCTGCTAGCGACGGCTGGCCAGACAAGCCCTTCTCAGAGCTCCCGTGGACAGGTCAAAAGCGTCACCTCGCGTTCGTCTGCCTCGTCGACGGTTCAAGCGTCTCGGTAGAAGCAAGAGGGTTTTGCAGAAGGCGGTGGTGGTGGGAGGAGGAAAATGATGGGAGCAACGCAAGCGGCCGTCGACTTTTTTTTTTTTCCTCCCCCGCCGCCGGACGAGGTGCTAAGCCGGCGGCGTTGGCGTGTAGGTGGCCCGCCTCGCGCGGCCCCATTGGTCAATGGCGATGGAGCACCGCGGGGGCACTGTCGCCAGCAGCCAATAGCGGCGCCCGCCTTCTGCCTTGAGGAGGGGCAGATTTCACTGAGTGCCGGCCTTGCAGAGGCCCTGCAGAGGGCCGTGCCCCGCTGCGGCTCTCGTCTGCATCTCACCGCCGACGCATGAGCAGGGTATGCTTCCTCTGCGCGCACTTCCAGAACGCGCGCAACATCCGCGCGTCTGCATGCCCAACTGCCTCACCCACCCCGTCTTAGGCAAGGTACCTTACCATGTTGCTTGTCCACTGAGCAAGCCGACTCGTGGACGCCACTCGATGACCTGACGTTACCCATCTACCTGATGTCTGAACCAAGTGCCTCAACTAGGTAGTATCATTTGTCGTACAGGCTATTCTCGCTGCTTGCACTCCGTCAATCTACTGAACCCCCCTTCCCCCCCCTTTTCCTTTTTTCATTGCCGATACTGCTATCATTCGCCCTTGAGTATTCCCTGACCCGCCTCTCCCATAACATGTACAAGTAATACAGCGTGCGGCAACGCGGGCGCCTAGGCGGGCGGCACGAGAAGTAAGCGCTCGGCCCAGGGCACAGTGACAAGCTATGCCTGAGAACAAGCGCAGTGCCGGCAATCAGGGCCACTGCGCTCAATGGTCCTGGCGCGAACGCTACCCGCCGGCGCACCGTGTGACAACACATTGCGCCTGGTTTTCACAATCGCCGACGCCACACTTTCCGGCCGCTGAATAGTGAGCTGCTCGACTTGCTGGTATCACATGCTGCCTTGGCTTGCTGGAGGCATCGGCATGTTTGGCATCTGCGGAGCTTGCTGCACGGTAGGGCTGGCCTGAGTTGACGTTGTCTGGCCTGGCTCCTGGCCAGCCGCGGATCTACCGAAGGTGTGTTCCTTCTTCGGATCAAACCCGGGGAACACGGCTTGGAGCCGTCGGTACAGCTCCTTTATGGACTTGTCCCGCTCGGCCCTGTCCGCCACGGGGTCGACGTTGGTGTCTCCAGCCTCGGCACCGATGGGCTGTGCTCTGAGTTTCAGGGTGAGGTTGAGGGGAGGCGCGCTCAGGTACGTGGGACAAGGAGGCGCCTTGACCTCTGGTTTTCGGTCTGCCAAAGCGGCCATGTACGTAAGATTCGCCCGTAAACGGATCATGCACCTGGAAGTACCGCATAGTCAGCGCGCCGGCTCTACCAGGAACTCAGGAACTCATCCATTACTTACTGAGCATAGTCCTGCTGAAACAAGGTTTCCTCCTCGGCTAGTTTCTTGTCGGCGGGGCTTCCGCCTGACGCAGCGTTTTCCTTTTTAAGCTCTTGCCGCGTGGTTTGTATTTGTATCGACTCGTACAACAGCTCGTGGTTGATGTCCAGAAGGAGCGCAAATCGCTCTTTTTCGCGAGACTCGGTCGCCGGGCTCATTGGCGTCGCGGGTGTCGGCAAGCTCACCCCGCTGCCATGATTGGCAGAGAACGTCGGCGTCTGAGGCGTTGCCACTCCGGCCGAAGGCTGCTGGGCGTTGCTTGGGGTCTGATTTTGTGACGGAGGCTGTGGCGTCTGGAATTGGGCCTGCTGGCCGGTCATGGCATTATTCGGGGTGCCTTGCTGGGCGCTGGGGGTCCTCTGAGGAGTCGAGGCCTGGTTCATGGCCTGGCCTTGCTGCGCCTGAGCCTGTGCTTGGGCCTGCGCCTGCGCCTGCGCCTGTGCTTGAGCCTGCGCCTGTGCTTGGGCTTGGGCTTGGGCCTGCGCTTGAGCCTGCGCCTGCGCCTGCATACGCTGCATCATCTGTGCCTGCTGCTGTGGCGGCATACCACCTTGGCTCATGGGGAAGCCTTGCATGCCCTGGGCCATCATGTAGTTGTTCGGCGCAAAGTTCTGCGGGTTAACGCCTTGTGGCATCATCTGGCCGTACTGGCCTCCAGGGAACTGCTGAGCGTAGCCGGGCACTGGAGAGGTAGCTGGTCAGCAGGGCACACACCGGAGGGTTAAGAGTGCATCGCTTGCTGCTATGTGGTCCTAAAGAAGCATTGCAATCACATCCCAGCGCCTCGGGCACGGCGCGGACAGACGCTGCAGAACATCGGGGTCGGTCAACTCACTTTGTCCATTGGCGGCCATATTGGGCATGCCGGGGTTCTGGATCATTCCCGCAGGCATTCCCTGCATCATTTGCGGGTTCGCGCCCGGGTTGAAACCGCCTTGGGGAGCCATGGCGAATTGCTGCTGCTGGTTATACATCATCTGCTGACCAGGCTGGCCTCCTGGTTGCTGCTGGCCCGGCTGCTGCTGTGGTTGCTGCTGCTGTGGTTGCTGCTGTTGCTGTTGCTGCTGCTGCTGCTGTTGTTGTTGCTGCTGTTGTTGCTGCTGCTGCTGCTGGGGCGGCGCCGCCGCGGCATTGAAAGGCTGATTGCCAAAGCCATAGTTTCCTGAGTACATGATGGCTGGCAAAGAGTGTTTCACAGGGTCGAGGATCAATCGCGGGGACCGCGCGGGTGTGGTCGAGTGGGCGGCGCGACGACGGAGACGGGACGAGATACGTCGAAGTGGCCGAGACCGGGGCCTCGGTGGAAGGGGTCGGGCTCCGTGCGAGCGCGCGGCAATGAAGCAGCACCCCGTCGCAGGCAAGGACGCTGTGGTTTGCTGTCCGGGGTCGAGGCCACGCTCTTGCAGCCCCGAGATGGCGTCTCTCGTCGGAGCGGCAGGTCAAGTGCCCAGTCCACCCAACGACGCGCGGGGGCGAGCGCTCCGCCCGGCGAGGCAGACAAGGGTCGGGAGGGACAGTCGAAGGCAAAGCTCACGACTGACTGTGGCGTCTCTCGAGCACTTTGCCGCTGTTGCGCGCGCTCCAAGCGACGGCTGCTGGCTGGCGCGACTGGAGGAGCCCCGAGGTGTCGTTTTTGTCGGTCGGAATCGCCGTCGCGGTTGGCTACAGGCTCACGGCAGCTCGTCGACGGGTCTGCGATCCGTTTCGGCGGGCGATCGCTGGGTCTGGGTCGTCAATGGCGTCTCGGCGATGGCTGCAGGGTGCGTGCGCGCGCTCCGAGGTGGTGCGAGGTGCGCGTTCAAAGGGATGGAGCGAAGTGCAGCCTCGAGCGCCGGGACAGCATTTTAGTTTGGCCGCGGCGGGTGCGGAGCGGGGCTGGCCGGTGGCTGGCAGGGGTCGTCGCACCGGAGGCTCAGGATGCGGATGGACGGGCTGGCCGGGCCTCGACGCAAGCCGCTGGCATCAGCCCAAGAAAAGTGTGCGGTTCGGACATATCGACTTGCTTTTGCGATAAAGTCCCATGCGGTCGCATTTAGGATGATTCATGTTAAGCTTTGCTGAGAAACGGCCCGCCATAGGCACGTCGGACAAGATCCACTCGCATAACACGCAGGTCCTTAACCTTAGGCCGCCTCGCCCACATCCCATTCCTTTGCTCCTTTGACGAGGGCCAATTGTTTGGAGTCGGCGTGTGCGAGACCAGCCAAGGAACCGGCAAGTCGCTGCGGGCCCTGTGCATCTCCAGAGGGGAGCCCACAGGGCGGCTCTACACAGCATAAGCAGCACGTCGTCGGCGGGCCCACGCAACTCGAACAAGGCGTTGGACAACATGTACTACGTATGCTCGTACTGAAAAGTCCAAAGCCAAGGTACCATTCAAGGCCGAAACGTGCGACCAGCAATTGCCTTCGAGGACAGCTATATTTGGCAGCGACGAGTGCGGAGTACAAGTGCCATGTATGTTAGCCGCCGTGTCTCACGCCACCCGTTGCACGAAGCGAGCCCGGCGTCGGCGCGGACACGGCAGAAGCCATTGGCAAATCATCGCAAGCCCGCAGCGTTACTCCGTCCTCTCCCACTGTCTCCAATGGCAGCGAGGTCCAGCCGCGCGCATGGGTCACAGTGTTTGCAGATTCTCAATCGCGGCGCGAGTGACTCCCCCCACCTCCGTCCTCGGCGGCGGGCCTCGATCCATATCTTATCGTACATCCCACCTCACCTTTTCCCACCGCACCCTCCAACCTCGTCTTGACTCCTCTCGCACCCGTCCGCGTCGTCGAACGTTCACTGCGCAGCCGACCTCGCCCGCCATGGCGCCCTTCAACCTCGAGACCTGCGCGCGGCCCAACATCTTGGCGCTGCAGCCCTACCGCTGCGCGCGAGAGTGAGCCTGATGCCCCCCCATCCCCTCCACCCCACCACCGTTCCTGACACTCTCTGCCAGCGACTACAAGGACGACGGCACAAACATCCTGCTCGACGCCAACGAGAACGCCTATGGCCCGTCGCTTGCCTCGGCGGATGTCGACAGCACCCGCCGCGCCGTGGGCGGCCTGGATCCCCTCGGCCTGCACCGCTACCCAGACCCCCACCAGCGCGGCCTCAAGCAGCTGCTGTGCGATCTGCGCAACACCCACGCCCACACGGAGCGCACGCTGACGCCCGACAACCTCTTCGTCGGCGTCGGCAGCGACGAGGCCATCGACGCCCTGCTGCGCTGCTTCTGCGTCCCCGGCCGCGACCGCATCCTCACCTGCCCGCCCACCTACGGCATGTACTCGGTGGCCGCCCAGGTCAACGACGTCGCCATCGTCAGCGTCCCCCTGCTGCCCGCCCCCGACTTCGCCCTCGACGTCGCCGGCGTGAGCGCCGCTCTCGACAATGAGAGCAACAACATCAAGATCGTCTACCTTTGCTCGCCCGGCAACCCCACAGGCTCGCTGCTTGCCAAAGCCGACGTCCAGAAGATCCTTGCCCACCCGACGTGGAACGGCATCGTCGTCCTCGACGAGGCATACATTGACTTTGCCCCCGAGGACGCCTCGCTCGCCGAACTCGTTGCCGACTACCCCAACCTCGTTGTCATGCAGACCCTGTCCAAGGCCTTTGGCATGGCCGGCATCCGCCTCGGCGCCGCTTTCGCCTCCGAGCCCGTTGCCCGCCTGCTCAACTCCCTGAAGGCACCTTACAACATCTCGAGCCCCACCAGCGCGCTCGCAGCCAGTGCCCTGCGCGACCAAGGACTCGCCATCATGCGCGAAAACCGAGCGCGAATCGTCGCGCAGCGCGAGCGCCTGTTGCGCGAGTTGCCCCTGATCGAGGGCGTCGGCAGGCTACGCGGCGGCACGGAGAGCAACTTCCTGCTGTTTGAGATGCTCGACGCGCAGGGCCGGCCCGACAACGCCATCGCTCTGGCCGTGTACCAGCAGCTGGCCGAGTCACAGGGAGTCGTGGTGCGCTTCAGGGGCAAGGAGCACGGCTGCCTCGGCTGCCTGCGCATTACGGTCGGCACGGAAGACGAGGTTACGAGGTTCCTGGCGGCGCTCCGCACACAGCTAGCCAGTGCCAGGGGTGCGGGAGCGGGATCTGTCGGCGGCCCCGACGAAGAGAAGAGGGAGAATGCAGCGAACAGCGTCATCTCATAGGCAAGAGCCAAAGGAAGATCGGACATGACTTGGTGTTTTACGAGTCGAATTGGTGAAGCCCAAACTGGGATGGTGTTGGACACGCTGTGCATGACGCTACGGGTGATGTGAAAAGGCCTCTCATGGCATATATAGACGCTGTCATAGTCACGGCCTAAGTCGAAGTCAATGCGTATAGTTTGCATATCAATTCCAAAACAAGTCGAATTTTAGAATACAGTCGCTGGAATAATGCAGGATCTCGGGAATCGAAGGCACTCAGCTAATGACCATATAACAATATTCCGGACTTGCTTGTGTCAACAGCGTTTCGGGCATCTTTTCCAAGTCCGCGTCCTCTCAGTCTCGTTCACGGGGTGACCGTTATTCCTGCCCCTCGTCATAATGTTAGCGTCCGCCAACGACGTTGATGGCACATTGCAGCGTCCCGGAGGAGCATTAGCGAGACAGAAACGAACAATGCTGCAAACGAAGACGACGTCTCCCTCGAGTGATAGCAAATCACCAATGCTTAATCGAGTCTCGATGTTGGTAAACTTTTAAGCTCTGTTTAACTCGAGGGAGAGGAAAATGACGGCCTGAGCCTATGTAAAGCAAAGTACTTGAATGATCAGTGATTCTGTCGCCCTGTGTGGTTCCCCATACACAGATGAGGACTGGTATTCGTCCTCCTTGGGATGCTGAACTCCCAGGAGCAGACAAGCTATGTGGCGATGCGGCAAACGCGACACTGAGCTAAACAGAAACGGCATCCAGGCAGAGGTCAAAGGTCACGAGGTCGCCGACGCCTTAGCAAACGCGTTCCCATACCCAGTGCAAGCAAACTCATGCCCCGCTACCAGACCGAGATTCATACCACGACCAACTGCCTCTTTGCAGCGAAAAGCAAAGTGTCGCTTAAGCGACTTCGGCTCTGGGCCAATCGTTTAATGTAGCACGTGTAAGATGAGCTTAGTGACGCCGTCAGCATTGACGGCAGGCAGCCTTCTTGCAGATGTGATCGTGCTCGGCGAAGTGTTCCAGCGGACACATCTGGACTGTGACCAGATTTTTTTTTCTAAAATGAAATACTAGCCTTCCTCAAGAAGGGCAATTGTTTCGGCGCCAGGCAATCAGGCCGCTCTCCTTTTCCCTTGTGGCGGAGGCCAGTTGTTTGCACGCGGGCAACAATCAGCTACACCCGGATGCGGGATCACCAACAAGGGTTGGATTGTATTCAGGGAGATGCGTGTGCGAAAGCTGCACCGGGTTGCCTATATATTAAGAACGGCGACGAGGCCTGAGCTGGTGCTGGTCTCCATAGTGCATCCATTCCCAGCCTTTGATTCAAGCCCAATTCACACGGCTGCTACCAAAGTCGAAATACCATCCTGTCGCCGAGCTATCCAGTCTCTTTGAAGTACAATGGCACGTGCAGCCTCATTAACCCAATTGTCCAATCCCAGAAAGCTACGTCTACTAAACGGCATTTTCAGGCGAAGACAACTTCTACGAGGTGCGGGGGGTGCGACGATGGGTTCGTAATAGCAGAGGAGATATCCGACGACGTTTACAACCGTCTTTCTACCGAGTTCAAAACGGATTATAAACTGGTTAGGGTGGGATGCTGCGGAAGTAGCCAATGTTCGAAATGTCGCGGCCAAGGAGGCTACTATCTTAAAGCATGCTACTGTAATATGTAGGTGACGAGAGGAAGGGCAGAAAGGGCTGCCTTCGGCTGTCAATGCTCATTAGAGTATCACTTAAAACGGTCCCTTCCCCAAATTGGTATGAAGTGGGTGTACTTACTTTGTCGCGGTCTAAGAATCGCATTTGTTCAACATACATGTAGGCTCTTGGCTCAACTCGAAGCATGAAACTTGAATCAAGACACGCACACACAACAAACAGACATATACAGAGTAAATAAATATATGAAGACCCGTTCATTGATTCAATAGCAACACTTTGTCAAATTGCTACCCAAGTCTAAATTTTGATCCTTGCACACCATCATTGCCTTTCTAGTGACCATTATTCCCAACGCCTCCCCGAGTCATATATAGTCGTGTCGTATCATGAGTTGTATCTACCCTCTAGTTGCGTATGTGCATAAGAGATGACGGTTAAAAAATGCGCCATCCAAGCGTTCACTCTTGTGTTTGTTCAGCCCCATCAAGCCAGGCTCCAGGCTGCCAGCGCGGTGACGAGACCGACCAGCATCAGCACCGTGTTCTGGCTGCCCGCGTGCGCCGCCGCATCGGACTCCTTGGTCTCCTTGGGCGTCTCCTCGCGCTTGCTCGTCGTGGCCGCGTTGATATTGTACGTGTCGATGGGCTTCCAGTTGGTGTCTGTGACGCGCTTGATGTCCTTGCCGTCCAGCGGCGGTTCCGACTCGTGGATGAGCAGGCCCTGGATGGTCTCCAGGGCGCACATCTGCGGGCCCAGGCCGGGCTTGTTGTCGTAGGAGCCCGTGTACCACTTCATGCCGCACTGGTGGCCGTCCTTGCCGCCCGTGCAGGTGGCAGCGGCGGCCTTTGCCGACGGGATGAGGAAGCTCTCAATCTTGCCGCGCATGGCCGGCAGCATCACCGACGTCTGCCACATGAAGCGGGAGAGGTAGCCCTTGAAAGTGATCATGTCGTAGTTGCACCTGTCGTTCGCCTCGCAGGCGGCCTCGGTCATGACATTCTTGGACTTTTCGTCGCTGGAGAAGAACCAGCCAGCGCCGTCGAGGAGGTTGTCGGTTCGGTCGGCCCACTCCTTCTTGCCGGTGTAGTTGGCCAGGACGGCGGTGCCATACATGAAGATGCCGCTGGTGTAGGTGAAGGACATCTTGTTGACCTTCTTGCACTGCGTCTTGATGTCGACGCCGTCGTAGACGTGGTGGTACACGGGGTCGATGAGCTGGACGGCGGTGGTCCAGTCCCAGATCTTCTGCGCCCAGTCGAGGTAGGTCTGGTTCCCGGTGGCGCGAGCCAGTCGCGCGGCAAGCTGGAACATACCTCCGTTGCTGATGGAATTCTTGTACGACATGCCGTTGGGGTTCTCGGGATAGATCTGCCAGCGAAGGCCGCCGTTGCAGTTCTCGGTGTCCCAGCGGCTGGCGAGCGAGTCAAAGACGCGGCGGGAGATGTCAAGCCACGAGGGGATGTCGGTCTTGGGTTGGGGGAAGTTGCGCTCGGCCGCCGACATGACGGCAGATCCCCAAAAGAAGAGGTCGTCATTGCCTTCCTCCAGCTGGTGCTCCTTGGGCACGTAGTCGAAGTTGGGAGAGAGGTTGGGGGGCGCCAGCAGAGCCTGGAGGATGACGTCGTTGTAGCTGGGGTCCTTGGTGTAGTGATAGTAGTCCAGCATGGCACCCCAGAGGGCGCCCGCCACCCACCAGTAGTAGGGCTTGGGGACGTTGCCGACGTCCTGGCGGCATGTTAGCAGCAGCTTCGAGTACCGGAGCTCGTGAAAACACGTACTATGGCGTTTGCGCTGGTGTTGCCGCCGTAATAGGTCATGGCGTCGTGGGCAATTGTAGCCGCGACATTTCGGACCGAGTCTGTTCACCCGTCAGCGCAATGCTCTGCCCGGCAAAAGAGTCGATGAGCCCTTACCGCTGTTTTGGGTGTCGAGGTCTTTCGGGGCGATGATGCCACTCAAGGCCGCCACGGCGTGGACACTCTTGACGAACTTCATGTTGAACGGGAGGTCACGCCTCACGACTGCAGCGCTGGCGGTGAACAGAAGAAGTGCAGCAAACAGTATGCGGTCGATTTGTCGTAGAGAGATTTCGAGATGTGTAAGTGGGCGTAGCACGACAGGTCTGTTGCTGCAGCCCTACGGACTAGACAGAGGGAGCGACAGACGGCACAGAGACGACGGGGGCGCCAGAGTACAAATAGGAAGAGAGGCGGAAAATGAAGAGGAGAGACTCGGGAGGCTCCAAAGACAAAACTAAATTGCGAATAAGGATAAGGGTGAAGAAAAAAAATACAAAGACGAGAGGCTGGAATGAATACGAGCTGACGCCGCGGCTCTCTCGAAGAGTAGACGTTCAGGTTCAGGAACGGGGTACAAGTCACGTCTGAGTCGGGGGCTTAGCCGTAATGGGGGGCCGGGGGCCAAGCAAGGGCCTGTCGTTTGCTCTTTATGGCTCACAGCATGCGGCCAACGCGCCGTGGTCGATTCATGCATTCAGACTACCGGTACGGAGTACGGAGTCGTCGAATACGAGCGCGACTCGCTGCACGGACCGGAGCCCGTCAGCCGCCCGCTCGGCACCTGAACAAGCACATGAGGAAGCACCATCGGGATAGGGTTTCCTTGAGCGATACCTGCCCCCCCTCCGCCAGCATATAATTAAGTTACACGTACCCTCTGAGCGGCAGGGCTGCCTTTTGCGGGGGAAGATTGGCAGCCGTCGTTTCGAGGCCGGCCAAGCACCGCCCTCTCTGGACGATCGCCCCCTGGCCCTCGGCTCGCCTAAGGCTTAGCTCAGGAGCAGCGCAGCATCCCAGGTCGCCACATGCAGCGCAGCACAGGCCAGCAGAGCCCCCTCCCCAGATGTTTACGAGCAGGTTTGTTTCGAGTTTGCGCGCGCCAAAGCCTGCCTGGCTCCTCCGTGGCCAGGTCCAGCGAGGGCAGCGGGAGCCAGTCAGACCACGCCGGCGGGACGCGCCGTGCGACCCTGGCCGTATCCACCAAGCGTCAGCGGAGGGCATCGACAGGGGACGAGGCGCTTGACTTTCGCCGGCGCGCCAGGAACGGCGACTCATTGGGTGGTCCCAGGGCCCATCGGCTGCCCCCAATGCGCTGGCGGATTGGCCGACGCGGATGACGGCCTCCTCAGTGGGCTCAGCGGGCTCAGCGGGCTTTCGTCGCAGTGGGGGCGGCCGAGCCTCAGGAAAAGCGTGAAACATGAAACACGAGACGGGACGGCGATCCGAGACCTGACAGGCTGGCTGGCTGGCTATGCTGCGCATCTGTTCCTTCGTCCCTGACGAAAGCAGGGAGGGAACGAGCGCCGTGGTCGTCAACTGCAACTGGAACTGGCCGAGACATGCGCGAACTGGCAGCGTCGAGCGCGACGGCGAGATTCTCGTGTTGCCGCGCCATTCCTGCGTGGACCCTGAATGCCAACGCGGAGCCATAAAAAAAGACTCGCGCCCTTACTCGTACTCGCAAAAACACGACGTCGACGGCGCAAGCGTCGCGCGTGTGCACACCGTCTCTGCCCATTCCCATCGGCACCCAGCCAGACCAACCAACCGACCGACCGAGCGTCCGCCACCCGGCACCGTACGAGTGCTCCAACCTTTGCGAGTGCTCCACGGCGCCTCGTTGGACCAAATCCCTGCATCCCGCTTGTTCACATGCCGTCTCCGTGCTCCGTATGCAGCTCGCCCATATGTAGTACAAAGTTACTACTGCTGTACGCAGATACCCTCTTTGCGCCGCTCCAAGCCCCGCGTCGACCGTCCCGGCGGTCTCGAATAAGTCAGTCCCACGCCCGGGCAGGAAGCAAGCACGCAGCCTGGAACCCTACGTGGTAATCGCGGTGGTCAACTCGCCCCAATCGCATCCCAGGTCTCTGCCGTGGCATCCAGGGCTGAGCCGTCACCGACAACAGGAAACCCACCCGGTCTTTTCCCCGCAACGCGGAGAGATCGAAATTCAAAAGGCCCACGGATCTGTCGCTCCCCCACCACGGTTCCTTTGCGGCTACCTGTGACAGTGCTAGCCGGCTTCTGCTTGCCCCTTACTCTAGCCGTAACACTTGTCTGGCTGGTCTGGGCTACTATATACGTGTACTCCGTAGACTTGCAGCAGCTGTTTGCGCTAGCTGTAGATCAAAAGCACAAAGTCAACCTTGCCCCCCTCCCTCCCCGCATTCTCCGCGTTGTCGGACGCCTCCATCACCAACTACCCGAGGAAGACGGCAGTAGTCGCATGTGCAAATGCGCCGCGGCTCGTACTCGCACGAGGACGCCAGCCCAGCTCTCAGCCCTACCCGTCATTCTCATAATTGCATTGCAACTGCGAGTACGGGCACTCATAGCATCAGATGTTCGTTCTTGTCGCATGATGGAGATAGTCTTTTCTTTTCATTGCAAACTGAAGACAATGGGCTTGATGCCTTGTCCTCCAGCACTGAAGAGAAATGCAGCCTTTCGATGCTCTACGCCAAGAGCCAACTGCGATTTCCCGCTTGTCTCCTTGTTTGTCCGTACTCCTGTTTCTCAAACGTCAACGCCATCAAGAAATCTCGCCAAAACCTTGACCCAGTTCGGGGCACTAACGCCTATACAACGCTCACAATAAAACTCCAGAAGCCCGTAAGATGCATGCTGTGTCCACCCAACCCGATTTCCCACCGATGCAAATGGCCGTCTCATCTGGTCCGGCGGGGCCGACGACAACATGGCGCCTCTCCTTGTACAGGGGTATATCCAAACGCGTATCCAACTGATTCTTCTCAGCTCCTGCGTTCCCTCGCGTCGTCGCCGGAGGAAATTATAAGACGATCCTCGCCGCTATTAGTGACGCAACTGTCGCCATGATGGCCAACACTCCATCGGCTCGCGTACCGGCCGCCGCTCCTTGGGCCGTCGATGAAGGGTAGTAAAGAGCCGAGGATGCTACCACCGGGGCGCCAATGTCTGTTCCAGTGACATCGAGGCCATTGTCCGTCGACTTGGGCTTTTCGGCCAGTGTGAGCGTTGCCCACTCAACGTCGGAACCGGACAGCGTCGACGTCCACGAAACCTCCGTCGGACCGGTGTTTTGCCCGTTTGTGTAGCCCGAGGCGTAGCTCGAGTAGCCAGAGCACGTAGCGGCCGTCGTGCCGTCCAGCTTGCATTCTAGATCAGCGATGCTGCAGGCACAGCTCCGTCAGCACTTTTGTCCCACCACACGCGCAGCCGCAGCACCACCGTCGTGCGAACGTACTATGTCGACGTCCATGTTCCGTGGAACTTCAGCGTCGATGGTCCCTCGACGACCACAAACGGAAACTCCAGTGACAGCTCGCAGGTCGGGGGTTGCGTTGGACAGAATATGGTGTACGTCGTCTCGGTGGCCGTCTTGTTCTGCTCCATCCGATTAGCGACTGGGACGCCATCGAGGCGGCGATGGTGACGACAAACTTTGGACAAGATGCTGCCCCGCACAATAGACCACTGGTCCTTCTCGTAGTATGGAAGAAAGATGGGAGCTGTCGTGACGGTGGGAGTCGGAGGCGCTGACGGGGACGCGCTGCAGCTGGCAGGCCCGAGGACGCACAGTGCCAGCAGAGCCGCCACAAGAGCCGACGGCAGTCGTAGGCTGAATCGGGCCATGTTAGCGTCGTCGGTGCTGCATGGGCGCGCCAGGCGAATCAGAGCGGCGGGAGCAGTCGGCACGGCCTTGGAGGCCCAGGGAAGCTTCTCAAGGAGGATCGCAAGACGGAATGCTGCGCAGGAGAGAGGAGAGGATTGCACAGCCGTGGAGGAGTGGCTATGGCTGGCAAGAAATGCTGCTCGCATCACCTGTCTGACGTCTTGGCGGGCGAGTCGAGTCGAGCCTAGCGTCTTGCGCCGCCGAAATGGGGGCTTGGCAGCAACTCCAATACCGTGAACCCGATTTGACTTGCTCAGGCCAATTCGACGCCACGTGCTGCTGTCGGCCTTCTTTCCCGAGGAGAGATGCCAGTAGCGGCGAGAGTTCGGACCAAAGCGAGCAATTTAGTAGCCGGCACGGTGATCCGGCACGGGGATGTGCCCAGGAGAGCCGGCGCCGGCGCAGAGTCGGCAGCACGGCGCGCGGATCGAGGAGACTCTGCCAAGTCGTGAGCAGCGCGCCGAGGGCGGGCAGAGCCGCAAATCGCAATAGAAGGCTTGGGTGCTTGGCTGCAAAGCCTGGGCACAGTCGGCAAGGGCGGCTCTGGGGCGCGGGCTGCCGAGAGATGCCCAGGCGCCGTGCTATGTGCTACTACTACTCCGTACTGTACGTACTACGAGGACGTAGAGGAGCCCCAGAGACTGGCCTCGAAACTGCTGGGCAGGCGTTCACAGAGGGAGGAGGAGCGCCAGTTTCACCGCTGGGTGGCCGGCATTTGCGTGGCGCGGCGTGCCAAGACCCGGTCGCAGCAGGTGCCGCTCCAGAACCGGTGCCAAGACCCAGCGCCAAGCCCATTGTCCACGCCAAGAAGAGGCTGACGGAATGAGCACGGCAGCGCCCAAGCGCCCTTGCCTTTGACGGCGACCGAGAGACGACCGAGTCTCCAGCACGGCGTCCTGAGGCTGCCGGGTTCCGGAGCCCGGATGGCACATCTCT
The DNA here is from genome assembly GCA_001600555.1 of Albophoma yamanashiensis. Classification (NCBI taxonomy): domain Eukaryota; kingdom Fungi; phylum Ascomycota; class Sordariomycetes; order Hypocreales; family Ophiocordycipitaceae; genus Albophoma; species Albophoma yamanashiensis. Next base: position 2,619,555 of record BCKH01000002.1, read on the forward strand.
CCTTCGCGTCCGAATCTACGTGGTAAGGTTCGGACTACGCAGGACTCGCACGGAGACGACACCCGCCAAGATACCAGACGGTACGAGTACGCCGTGACAATCCGGCTCGTGCCGAGCGACCTTGACTTGCACGACAGTCTTGGGCCAATGAGCCGCACCGTCGTCGCCGGCCGCCAAATCACGTTGCTGGCGATCGTCGCCCGGAGTCGGGGGGATGGCCGCTCGCCTTGCGTGCTCCGGCCCACTTTGGTCGACTTCGGCAGGCCTTCTTGGTGCTGATTCGAGGGACATTAGCACGGGGTGGCGGCGGGCCACGGCACTCAGCCCCGGCCGCACGGGGGTATCTGAGCCGAAATTGGACTGCGTCCCGGGATGCCCCTTTGTTTTACTTCAGAACGGATAGAAATACAGGTAAATCATGAGGCCCTGCGGACAAAGTCAATGCGCATCCGTTTTACACTGCAGACTGCCGTCGTCCTCCTCCAAGGTACTCGTATCCCGCATCCACAAGATACTATGTACGACTCCTTGGCATCCAAGACATCTCATAGTGCTACCTAATCATGCTACAGTCCGGAGACCTGGTGCTCACGCGCCTATTCGTACTGCCAGTGAGTGTTTCACCTTGGATTTGCAGATGCGAGATTGTCCACCACCTCTAGGGTTTCCATCGCCCAGCTACCGTTAAGGTCCGGAAATCTCCACGCGAGTTGTGAGTCGTAAATCATGGTGCCATGGAGCGCCCAAGTGCTCACCCTTGGTTGAGCAATTTTAATACATTTACATTGCGATGTCGTCACGTGTAATCCCTACACGTATGCGTCAGTAAATGTCGGTCTACTTCGCTGCAGCTGTACCGAAGCACTTTTACGAGCAGCGTTTCCCAGGCCTCTTGACGCTTTTTTCATCTGCTTTCCTTCATATCGTCAGCCGCAGGATAACAGCCAGACCAAAGCCCAGTTCAGTAGTCAAGACGTCCTCGAGGGCTACTCAACTTTGATGGTTCCCGTTCACCATCACTGCAGGTGCCGATAAGCTGTCCGCGGCACCCGCCGCAACGGCCGCCGGCTTCGGCATCATTGCTGCGCCCACCGCCTCAGCCACCGGTACGAACAAGGGAGGTTCGGCCGCTTCAGCGTCCGCTTCGACGTCCGATCCGACCTCTATCAAGTCGGGGAATGCCGAGCGTCCATGGTCACTCAGAACGCTCTAATGGCTGGCGTTGCCGCCGCCGTTGACGGCGCCATGGTTGTGTAGAGCATGGCATTTTGGATAGACACGACATTGCCGAGCATTCGCTTAGGGACGACTGGCACGGCGCACACGTCAAAGTACAGTTAATGGCCCATGCGAATATCAGAACATAGGTAGTCAATATAGGGACGCCTGAAGAGGATAAACGCTGTTCGGTCTTTGACCCTGTCTGTGGCCTGCATACGTCGCACCCAAGGCATAACGTTTGACAGAAGGTAGTCTCAGTTAGAATTTGTAGGAATTCTATAGAGAATCCGAGGCTTTACTTAGTTACAGAGAATCTGCGCGCCTTTCTATCTTATTTGCGTTTATGCAGTATGCCACTCTATATAGAGCGGCATCTTCCACTTATGTACTAGCTCTTATGATAAACGTCAATAGCCTTATTGAAGCCATCGTCCATATTCTGGAACTCCCTCTTAATAGCGTCCTGTCGCGCGACGGGCACCTTAGCGGCGACCTGGCTACTGAAGTTAGCCGTAGCCTTCTTCTCCTCCCCGAGGTCGTATATGACACGAAGGCGAAATATATTGTCGAACTTAGGCTTGGCAGCGATAATAGCCACGAGCATCCTGTTAACCTGGATCGCGAGGTTTAACGTAGCGCTAGTGATATTGACGGCCTCTTGGTCAGAGATGGCGGCGCTCTGGTTAGCCGTCCTGGATCCGTCCATGATACTCTTGAGGAAATTATTCGCTTGGACGTCCATATTTCCAAGGTCAGCTATGTCGCCGCCCCACCCCGAGATGGTGTCGCCGAGCCACGTTACTTGGCGATTGATATTGTTTATTTCGTCAAAGATAGCGGTGCCGTCGGCGAGGGCTGTGGCCGTGAGGGCGACGATAGAGAAGATAGGTATGACGAGCATCTTAGCTACTAGCGAGGGCTTAGCTTTAGGATAAGGGTAAGGGAAGTATATAGGGTTATGCGATTGAGCGAAGCGAGTATATAAGGCTAGGGAAGATGCGTCTAATATCTAGGACGCGCGTGTCCTAGGGGAATTGTCGCCGTCTTTATATAATAGACTGGTACGTGTGCGGATGCTAGTACCCATCGCCTATCGTCATCTCGCCATCTCCTCGTCTTCACAAGTTCGCAGCCCATCCCGCATCTATATCCCTGGCGAAGGATTCACCGCGGCTTTAGCGGCCCCTTTAGCCAAGCGTAGGCGGCGCAGCGGCGCAGCGAGAAAGTCTAATCGCACGCCGGATCCGTTGGCCCAATCGCGGATCCTACGAGGCCCTATGATGGCCGTTGATTTGCTGAAGCGGCTAGGGGGTTGCTGTGCGGATCCCAGGGTGACGCCGGAATTTGGGGTATTGCAGGGCGTCGTCGCTTAGGGGAGCCGCGGCAGCGCGAGAGGCTGGCGCTCGGGGGGAGCAGGATAGACCCGTATTTGTGCCTTATGCCTAAATGCTTAGTTCGCATTTTTAATCTCATCTCATGACTGACTCGGTTTGAACATGGCGGCTCTTATGCCCGCAGAGCCTCATGGCCACAGCAGCGTCAGCATTCTTCAACTCACCCTCGGGGCACATTCAGAACAACGGACGAGTGGATGAAGACCATGTCGGCATCTCGGGTGTCGGGACGCGTCTTATGCCGACTACCTCGCTGCGGCGAAGCTGCACAGCTGAGAAGGTTGTCAATTCTGGTCGAAACATTGTCTCTCGTCTCTAGGGAATGGCTAATACTGGCTCCTTGCTCTCTTTGCGCAATGTTCCCCGCATGGGGTATGCGCACAGGCTTGGGCTGGGTATGTTCATGTTCGGTTCCGAGAGGCATTTATCTAGCCTGCGAATATACATGAAAACCTCTGGGTGGCCGATGCTGTAAGTTTGTCCTTGATATGCTCCATTAATCGTGAGTCGTGTCGGAGTATGCCATTAGTCAATTCCTCCTGCTTCGTGTAACGAGAAGCTAGAACTCGCCGCGGTCCTCCCGCCCGTCCTGCCAGCTCGTGCAGTTGACACACCGTAGGCACTGTGACCACATATTAACTTCAAGCTTCTCAGGTGTGGCAGGGAAACTGACCTTTTCATTGATGCGCTTGCGACAGTACTTGCATTTCTTCGTGTACTTGATGATGGGGTCATGCGAGACCAGCGTGTACACGTGCGCGAGTCCATAGAGAGCAAAGCCGACCATGATGAAGGAGACTACCTGGTGGATGAAGGACCTGTTCCGTTGTCACGTCAGCAGCCGCTTCTGGAACGTTGCCGTGACAGTACCGGGGAGCCTACCCGTACGCCATGACCACGGCGCCATCCTCCTGCGCCTGGTGCAGCGTGTTGTACCCAGTCGTGGCGTTGTAGTTGGTCCCGTAACGCAGCACGGCAAACTTCTCCTCGATGTTCTTGTTGAGAGGGAAGAGAACAGCCAGCGGGGGCATGAGGATGGCACTGACAAACGACTTGACGAGGTCAGTGAAGATGTTGGCGAGGCTGCAAATGTCCGTCAGCTATACACCCACGCGCCAGCTGTCTGGGTAGCAGGACGCACATCAAGCCAAAGGCAATCTGCAGGATGTTGCCCTGAAAGGCGAAATCGACGAAGCCGTCAAGGAAGCGCTTCATCTTGCGCTGGCTGCGACCGAGGAGCGACGACGTCTCGCTGGGGCCGCCGCCGGCGCCGTCGTAGTCGGCGGGCATCGTGCTCTCTATGCAAGCTGCTGTGCTCCCTGCTGCTCAGGTTCACGACGCAGCTGAAGTGTGTGCGCGGGGAGAAGACGGCAATGGAATCCTGGGGGGACTCGTGGTTTCAAGTGCTCATTGCGTGCACAGCCCAGGCCGTGGCCTATCACGAGCGAGGCTGTGTACGAACTTGGCAAGGTGCTCCATGCATCGGCTGCGGCACCGTGCCGTGATCAGCGCTAGTGACGTACATGGCTGCAGTGGGATCTGTGAAAGAGGAGGGGGCGCATCTGGGGAACCTGAAGAGAGGCCAACATCTCGAAATCTTGCCAAACTTTGTATGTTAACTTCGTATATCTGTAAAGTCTGGAGGAATAGGTAGATTGAAGAATGGAGTAGTCTATTAAGTGAGGCATTCCGGATGCCGCTGGGCTGGCCAACCTGCCACTGTTCTTCAATAGCCGACAGCTACGATGCATTAATCTATCCATGCATCATCATAATTTCGACCTCGTTCGGCAGCCGAAGCTGCGAAAGGCAATAAGCCCAAACTCCGCGCGACAAAATAATATGTAGCTCGTGATGAGAGCGGGCGAGGGGCTTAGTAGGCCTCCTTCGCGCCACGCCCCATCTCAGCCCTCTTCTTGCGCCGCATGGTCAGGAACTGGGCCAGCCAAAAGACAGCAACGGCCAGCATGAAGCCCGTCGCGACCCAGCTGAGAATGTAGAGTTTGGTGCCGCGCTCGGCCGAGATGCCCACCTTGGCCCCCTTGTCGTTGATCTGGTCGACTCCCTTTGAGCCGGCTACGCTGACGATGATGCTCCCGATGATGCACGCCAGACCGCCGAGCGAGCCCATGATGAGATTCAGCAGCAGCAGCCCCGTCTTCCCCGGCAGCAGGAAGGCGCCGAGATTCAGGAACATGGACAGGCCGCTGAAGCCCATGGCAAGGACGTAGATAATGAAGAGGCCTAGAAGGGCGTCGTTGAGCACGTCAAGCTTGTCTTGGATGCTGTCTGGCCAGTTTATGTCGGCGAGGTTGAGTTTCAGCGGCCCAACCTTGAGCTCGTGGTCGAGGATGTCGGTCAGGTTAAGACGGCCTGGAAGAGTTGTCAGTCAGCAGCGGCCTACACAAAAAGGAGATGAGCTTACGGGACAGAGACGAGCTCGTGCAGTTGGTGACATTGAGCGACGGGCTCGGGGCCGTAGCGTTCGGGCTCCAGTTTCCTTCGCACGAGTCCATGATGTGCAGCGAGTACCACTGAGAGATGCCGAGCTTGCTGGCCAGCTTGTCGGCAGCTCCGCTCTTGAGGTCGTCGAGCTTGTCCTTGGCATCACCCTTTGCGTTGTCCCACCAGGTTTTGGCGTCGCCCAGGAGGCCATCCTTGCCACCGCCGCCCTTGCTGCCGTCTTTGCCGTCGTCTTTGGCCTTGTCAAGAATGTTGCGCCCAACCATGGACGTGTTGAGCTGCGAGAGCGCATAGTCAGTAAACTGGGGGCATGCGTCCAAGAAGAGGGTTGCGTACCCTGACGACGGCATAGTCTTCCATGAAGCCCTGAGTGCGACCAGAGAAGAGAACCAGCGACGTCAGAACGAAGCTGACGAGGGCCAGGATGAGGGGGACGAGGACGAAGAATTTGGCTATCGGAGCCATGGCGTCTGCTGTGTCTACTGTCTATATTGCCGCTCTATTGCAGTGTTTACCAGCTCTTGAAGTTTACGCTCTCAGGTTAGATGACGGAGGAGAAAGTGCAAGAGTTGAGGATGAGCAAGGCGAGAAAGTATGATGAGGCGGTCGGAACGGCCGGTACACGCAGACAAAGGGACAGACCCTCTTGATTCACAGTCACGTCGGATCTCGCATATTAATTAATAGCTTCCGTCTCAGTCGGTTTGCCCTGTGTCCGTCCATGATGCAACGTCCAGGGTACCTCCTCAACGGGGGACAAGTGAATGGAAGGGATGCGTCGACCACAAACAAACCCCTGCCGTGTCCAACGGCGGCTCGCTTGCCTACGAGGTCGCCCGGGCCAGTCGACCAGCCATGGGAGGACACAAAGGCAGAGCCAAAGAAAACAAGCGGCGCTTGCGTCACCGGCGGACGGTGGTAGGTGGTCGGACGGCCGTTGTCGAGGCGGAAGCGCTGGCGATCCGCGGGCCCCAGTGAATGGCGGCCCAAAACCGGTTCTCGCTGGGGGCCGTGGTTGAGGTGGGGCCGTCCAGGGCGACAAGGGGGGAGCTTTTACAGTGGAGTGGCGTTTCGCGGTGGGAGGCTGCCAGCCACTCGAGACCCTGAGGATGCGCTGGGCTGGGACGCTGACTTTGCAATGGCCTGAGATCCGTCCAATGCTGCTCGGGGTCGGGGTCCATGGCCGGCGGCTGCTCCACTGCGCCGTTGTCCTTTTACGTAGTACTCGTACTGGTGAGGGAGCAAGAGATTTGATCGTGTTCGATCTTGGCAAGTTCTGCCAGCGCATATGTACAAGCAGTCTCTACTGTGCTCGTGCTCGTAGTACAGTAATCTTGGGAGTGGCGGGTGAGTGGCGGGTGAGTGGAGAGAAGCCCGCGGCTAGCCCCGTCAGCGACGATCTTCAAGAGACAAGCGCCGACAAACAGCAGAAGGTCGGATCACGCACGCACGCACGCTTCTTTCACCGCCGTGCCCTCAGGCCAGGTCACGTCGCGCCTGACTCACTGAGTAACGTTATGTTGCAGATCTCTCGCGCTCGTACAAAGCGCGACCCATGGCCCGTCGATGCGACGTGAGGACGGTCGACGTGACCGCCAGCGGGTTAAGGAGACTCGCTTGAGCTGAAAGGAAACGAGCGCAGGTTGAGCGGTCGGCGACGGCTCCCGTCATGCGATGTGTGCGCGCCGCTTTCGAGAGAACGGATTCTTCGTACGAGTATTAAATTATGCCATTCGTGGGTCGGCAACTGTGGAGCAACGGACCCGGGAACTCGTACGGCCATGGCGCTGGTGATGCCGACCGTCTGCCGCGAGAACCGCCGACGGCGGACAGCGACCTTGCTGCTGAGCTCTCGTCCCAAAGGTTCTGCTGTTTGCCCTTTGCAAATTCCGCATCGTGCACATCGTGCTATCGTACGTCTTAGAGTCGCGAGAATGAACGGCAAGCCGCTCCATCAGCCCTTTGCAACGGTATGCGCGCCGCTACCCTGCAGCGACAACAATAAAACGCCTCGACTAAGGGCAATAATGAAGCAGCCTGCCTGGTGAATCGGATCATCGAACGCCTGCCGATGACGTCGCCACAGCCGCTGCAGCCCCCCCGCGCGCGCCACATGCCAGCGCCCACGTGAAGGGCTCCAGGGGGCGTTTCAGCCCGCCGGCGCCATCCCCTCCCCACACGCGCGTTGGCAGCTGAGCGCCATTGCAACAGACAAGCCTCCTCCGCCAGCCTCCTCTGCCACCACCACCGCTGCCGCCACCGCTACCACCGCCGCGGACGAGGAATAAACACCCGTCTTTGCACTGCATCGAAGGGGACAAACGCCGAACGGGAAAAACGAGCAACACAGCTGCCTGCCTTCTCTGTTCAGCCCGCCGCCGCGCCGAGGGGCTGCTCGAGGACGAAGTCGCGTGTTGTTGTCCCTCCCCTTTCACCCCTCGCGACAAAGGCACCCGCGAACAATGACCATGAGCCTGCCATCCACGTTGCGCCGCCCTGCTGACTCGACTCCCCGTTGACGCGATCGACCATCCGACGAACGGAAGCGCAGGCGAAGGATGCGATAAGCTGCCGCCCCCGTCCTATCCAGCCATCGGCCCCGGGTCCCTCGTTTTGCCAACTCCGAGTGTGAGCTGCTCTACATACGTGACGCGCTCTGCGCAGAGACATCATGTCCTCCCTCGAGGCCAAGATTGTCGTCCTCGGCGCCCAGGGCGTCGGCAAGACCTCCCTCGTTATGCGCTACTGCAAAGGCGCCTTCAACCCCTCCCAGATCACCTCCACCGTCGGCGCCAGCTTCATGACCAAGCGCGTCGTGGATACCGACTCTGACACCGTCGTTCGCCTCCAGATATGGGATACAGGTTGGTCGTGCCCGGGTCGTCGTCCGGTCTCCTGCGATTGCCTCTGCTAACATGGACCCTCAGCTGGCCAGGAACGCTTCCGTTCCATATCACGCCTCTACTACCGCGGCGCCAATGCCTGCATCCTGTGCTACAGCATCACTGACGCCCAGTCCTTCGTCGACATGGGCGTCTGGCTGACCGAGTTGCGCCGCAACCTCCCTGGCGACGTGGTCCTCCACGTCGTCGGCACAAAGGCCGACATCGTCGCCCGCGACCCCTCGGCCCGCCAGGTCCCCTTCGAGCGTTGCATCGCCTACGTCGCCGAGAACCTGGCCCCGGGCCTCGGCAGCACGCCGCCGCCCACGGCCGCGCCTATCAACATGCCCTCGGTCAACCCCGGCGCCGTCGAGCCGCGGAGCCCGAGCTCCAAGCGCAGCTCGGGCTTCTGGGCCCAGGAAGTGGGCTGGGACGCGTGCCACGAGATCAGCGCCGAGAGCGGCGAGGGCGTCGAGGAGGTGTTCCGCGTCGTAGCCCGCAAGCTTGTTGAGCAGAACCGCAAGCTGCAGCAGGCCATGTTGACGGCCATGGCGACGCCCGGAACCCCGGGTTATGAGAATGGCATGGATGGCGGCTACTTCGAGGCCGCCAACCTGAGAGGCAGCTTCCGCGTGGGACGCGACCGGAGAAGCTGGTTGTTTTCGCCCGCCTTCTCGCCCGCCGTGACGATAGAGCGCGCCGCCGGCCAGCAGGACCAGCAGACGCAGGCAGATGGCTTGCCACCCAGTGAGCGGCGAAAGTGCTGCTAGGCCTACTTTTACTGAGGTTTTCCATTGCATGAACTGGCATGCTCTGGCCTTATTAGGTGGACTGTGACGGTGTTCGGCGGTCAGGCCCGGCGCGGTGAGATACCCTGGTGGACTGGCGTTTCTCATCTTCTTCTGCCGAGTACCTCCCCTTTGCGCGTGCACCCTCGATTTCCTTCTATTATTGGACCCACCGGCTTCCGTGCGGATCATTTACATGCAGCGCCCATGCACAAGATTCGGCGTTAGGATATTCATGGACTGGATGCATTGGATGGATGGATTGAGTCCGCCGCATCGTGACGGGGGCGAACAAGGGGGGCGGATTTCTGCATTTTCTGCGCGCACATTGCTTGTTATTGCGTCATATGATACAGCGACGACTCTTTCTCTCACGAGATATAATTCTGCGTTCCATGACTTTTCGATGATATTCATTGCTGGCTATCTAGTCTAGTTTATTCGAGCTGAGCGCTTTTGTCCTTTGCTGTTCTAGAGTAGGAGCGCGTAGATGGTCGGTTTAGATACCTAGCTTTCATAGAGCACATGTCTATGCCGGTCCTGGCTTTCCCTTCTTCGAGTCCAAGTCATTGTCCACTGTCGGCGGCGCAGGGATATCAACACCCAAGACGCGGTGCTCCAAGCCAACATACCCATCGCTCACCACGATAACATCCACCTTCCGGGCCTGTCCGGCCGACGGCTCGGGTAGCTTGATCACCGTCCTTGCTGACGGCGCGGCCCCCTGGCCAAGCTGCCTGCCTCCCGCAGCGGACCACCCGACTCGCTTAACGGCAATGACCTCGTCCCGCTGCACGTCCGCGACGACGACAAACCAGCCTTCTGTCTGCGGCTTGGGGAACTTGGGTGCAAAGATGCGCGCGTTGCGGTCGACGAGCGGGTTGAGTCGCTTGAGCGCCACCGTAAGGGAGAGAGAAGTCGTGTTGCTGACGGACACGGCTATGTTTGGCAGAATAGAGACGGCACGCGCGAAGCGAGACTGTTGGCTGGCCGAGACGCCGAGTTTCGATGCAAACTGGTTGACCTGCTGTGGCTTGAAGGCGCTGATTTTCGTGAGAGGCGTCTCGTCCTTGGTGGACTCGGGTTCCACGCCTGGCAGGATGGACGACGGAGGATCGGTTGGCCAGCGAGCACACTTGATGCACTGCATGAGCTTCATCATCTGCAGACAGCTCGATAGATGGCCCAGCTCCGTGAGGATGTCGATGGACGCCTGCATGATACGAATCGCCTGGTCCAGCACGCTCGTCTGATCGCCGACGTAATCCGTTATGGGCAGATCGATGCGCGACATGTGAGCTTGGAGCAGCAGGAACGACTTGACGTGGGGATCCCACATGGGCAGGCCGAACGAGTGCCCGGGGAATGGCAGGTTAGACGACAGTGTGTCGTTGACGAGGTCCTCATTGTGCCGCACTGGCAGCTCATCGTACTCGGTCGCGCTGCACATCCAAGACAGGACGTCAAGGAACGATGCCTGAGCCTTGGCGTGTCGTACAATATGCCGGACAGTCAGGTGCGAGAGGTAGTAGTAGCTCATGATCTTGCCGAGAGGCGTGGAATCCACATCGCCGTTGGGAAAGACCTCGACACACTTGGACGTGGCCAGCTCGTCGAGCGACTTGTTCACCATCTCCACCATGTACTCGTTGGCCATCTGCTGCGCTGCAATGGTGCTGTGCTCTTCTGCGGAAAGCTCCAGCCCGTAATACGAGGGGTTCTTGTGAAGCCTTCGGAAGAAGAACGTCCACGTCAGGTAGTCCAAGGCATCCTGCTTCGTGAGGATGGTCTCCGCCGAGACCTCGGCGCCAAGATGGTTGTCGAGGACGGTGTGCAGGGAAGACTCCACGGGAAAGCCGGTGTGCAGGAAATGCTTGTAAAAGTCCTTCTTCGAGTCTTGCGTGAAGATGCGGGCGACGCCCGAGTTGTCAAACTGCGGGCGGCCCGCGCGGCCGAGCATTTGAAGCACGTCGGTGAGGTCCATGTCCTTGTATCCTTCCATCTTGGCGTCGTAGAACTGGGTGCCCTTGACGACGACGAGGTGAGCCGGCAGATTGACACCCCAGGCGAGCGTGCTCGTGGCGACGAGAATCTGGACCTTGTTGTTCAAAAACAGCTCCTCGGCCAGTTGACGATCGGATTCAACGAGACCGGCATGGTGAAGGCCGATTCCGAAATTGATGGCCTCCTTGAGTGCATCGTCCTTCACCCTGGCCAGATTGAGCTGCAAGTCATCCTCGTCCATCCGCAAGAAACGACGTGGATTGTCCTCCATGCCGCAAAAGTTGATGAGGTCCTTGGCCGTGAGGCGAGTTTGTCGGCGGGACGCGACGAAGACAATCACCGGCTTGTCCGGGCTGTGGTTTTTAATGGCCAGGAAGGTTGGTCGATTCATGGACTGCATCAATGGACAGAAGCCCCTGACTTCCGGAAACCCATCAATGTACAGCTCAAGAGGTACAGGACGGACAGAGTGCTTGAAGTTGAACAGTCCTTCCTTGACCCCCAGCCAATTGCCGAGATCCGACGCATTTGCGCAGGCAGTCGACATGCCGAGCAATCGAACCGCGTTATTGGTGGATGATGCGATGTAGTTCATTCGAGACACGATGATTTCCAAGATCGGACCACGATCTCCGGCCAAAAGGTGAATCTCGTCAATAATGACGAGACTGACCTGTCTAACATAGCCTCTTGTCTGCCACGAACGAGATATACCGTCCCATTTCTCTGGTGTGGTGATGATAATGTCTGCGTCCTGGATTGTCCGCGTGTCCGGGGTGTTGTCACCGGTCAGCTCGACCAACTTGAGCCCGAGCGGTCGCGCCAGGCGAACACCCCAGTCCTTGACTCGTTCGCGAACGAGGGCCTTCATCGGGGCGATGTAAACCACCTTCGACTTGGGCCGTTCACGGAAAGCCCACCACATGGCAAGCTCCGCCGCCACCGTCTTTCCACTGCCCGTGGGTGATCCAAGCAAGACGTTCGCTGCCGTGTGATAGAGAGTGTGGAAGATCTGCGTCTGCATAGGATTGAAGAACTGGAAGCGCTGAGCATAGATCTCTTCAAGTCCAGGATTCTTCAGTGCCGAAATAGGCAACGGCTGCAAGTTGAGCAACTCCGTGTAGACGCTTTCAGTATCCGGTCGGATGAGGTGCTGGAAAGACACCGGAGTCACGGTTTCTGCCCCAAGCCATCTATCCGACACCGCCCGAACGTAAATCTGCGTGGGCAGAGGATCGGACAGAGGTATGGTAAAGTTCAATTCGTGGTCGTCGTGAAGCTTCCTCCTGTTGAGAATGAAGAACTCGTGATGATAGATCTCGGACGTGTCCGAGTTCTCGACCCAGATGTAGAAAGACTCTGAGGTGCCATGAATCTGATCTCGCCATGTGAAATCGGGGATAACATAGAGCTTTATGCGCAATACGTCCCGATTCAGAGGAGCGATTTCGGCCTCGACATGAACAGTGGGGAAGTGATTCAATATCCTGGCGATGTTCTTCCCGGCACTGTGGTTATGTACCAGGCTTCCGATCTCGGCCGGTTCCATTTCCTTCATAGCTTCTATCGTCAGATTTTCCTTGGCGTCCAGCTGGTTGAGGACAGGCTTCGCCAGGTCAAATTGATGAAGAGGGTGTTGGAACGGCCAGATTCTCTTCTCTATAGACTTGGACAAGGTCAGGAGGACGAGGCACTGATGGCCCCATCTGCGGTTCAGTGCGAGCATAAACAGTGCTCTGCAGATTCGACCAGACTGCTGCGCGACGTAGTTCATGTCATTGGACAGTGCAAAGTCCTCTGGCTGCTGTCGAGAGATGTACGATTGCAGGAGGATGTTGGTCTTCGCTTGCGGGGTGTCGATGCCCCCAAACACATCGCAAGGAATCACCTCGTTCTTGAGATGCGACAGCTCCTTGGCTTCTGTGTCGCGTGATTGTACATTGTCAAACTCCCCGCTCATGCTGATCATCTTCAGAATATCTGCTTCGGTGGCGTGGGCTTGCATCATAGCATTGAACACTTGGATGCTCGTGTGGCGAATATAGTACTGGCTGGCGATGCGCCCGATGTCTTTGCTGCGCAGCTCCTCCGTTCGCTCGTTGAAGATGATCATCTGGCACTGCTGCAGCGTTCGCGCAGCCTGGGTTGCCAGCTGTCGACGCCTCTGCACGAGCGTTGGGTCGTCGCGTATTTCTGCCCATTCGATGCCATACGACGTCGGGCTTCGCTGCATACGGACGAAGAGATAGGAGTAGCCGATCCACTGTACCGCGTCCTGTATGGACGTGACAGTTCCCAGCGCAATCTCAGCGTTGAGATTGTCAACCAGCTTGGATGAAAACTTCGACTCGATGGGAAGCTGCTCGGTGATGGCGGTTAAGTAGTGATGCAGCTTGTCTTGGGTAGTGCAGATCATGCCGATACCAGTGTCCTCAAACTGAGGGCGTCCAGCACGACCGAAGATCTGCAGGACGTCCAGGATTCCGAGGTCGACGAATTTACCGTCCTGAGCGCTGTAAACCTGCGTTCCCTTGATCACTACTGCGGCGGCAGGCAAGTTGACACCCCAGGCAAGGGTGGCCGTACAGCAGAGGACCTTGAGGACACCCTCGCCGAAGAGTCGTTCCATGAGGTTTCTGTCCGCCCTGGCCATACCGGCGTGATGGATGCCAATTCCTTTCGAGAGAAGATCGCGTATGTCCTTCGAACGGGACGACTTCATGTCCCGAGAAGCTTGCTCGAATCTCGGATGGCCACTGGGATCGAACAGGTCCGCGCACATCTGCTCCATGGCCTTCTGGTGAAGCATTCTGGCGCTGACCATGGTGTCTTTCCGCGAGTGCACAAAGACCATTACTTGGTGGTCTCGCTCAAGCATCTCCTTTACCTTGTCAAAAGCAACGTTGTCCAGGTTCTCCTTCGACTGCTTAGAGCCTGCCTTCCCCTTGACACCGATGAAGTGTTGCTCCAGGGGCACAGGGCGGAACGAAGCGTCGAAGTAGAAGAGGCCAGCGTATCTATTGACCTTCAAGAAGTCGGCCACATCGACGTAGTTGGGCAGTGTCGCACTCAGACCGATGATGCGAATGAGCGACTGAGTGCTTTCGACCTGTCGTTCAGTCCGGGCGACCAAGGACTCGAGCACGGCGCCACGCTCGTCGTGGAGCATGTGAACTTCGTCGATGATGAGCAGCCGGACCTTTTGGACAAGCTCCGTGTCCCCGGTACCCTTCCTAGTTACAACATCCCACTTCTCCGGGGTAGTAACGATGATCTGGGTCTGGACGATCTCGGATTTTGTCAGCTGCATGTCTCCCGTGTACTCGCGGCACTTTATGCCGAGCCACGCCAGTCGCTTGCCAAGCTTCTCGGTCACTTCGGCTGCCAAAGCCTTCATGGGAGCCACGTAGACGATCTTGAAGTCGTCGATGTTGACGGCAAATTCGGTAGCCGTCGTGTCCTCCATGGGGTTGGGGAAGACGTGCTGCCCAATGGTGTGCAGAATCGTGAGCATGGCGGCATCTGTTTTGCCCTAGAAGATGTGAGCTTGAGTACCGGAGAAGCAGCCTGGATGTTGCACTAACCGCACCAGTCGGGGCGCAGATGAGCATGTTCTCGTTTGACTTGTACCCGACTGGGAAGACAAGGCTCTGCATCCGATTCAAAGTCTTGTAGCCTTTGAAGGTATTCCGGCAAAGGCCATCGAGTTCGGATATCTTGACGAGCCTCTCGCCCGGGCCAAGAGTCCCCTTGCGGCCAGCCGGAACGGCATACTCCTCGTACTTGTCGAACTGGAGCCGCTCGCTTCCCACGGGCAGACCATACTTCTTCCCAGAGGAGCTCAATGTGTTGCCAGCGCTGTACGCTTTGTAAACATGGGGGTACTGGGGCTCCTTTGAGAAGCTGGGCGCCAGGGTAGCGGTCTTGTGCTCGAGGTCCTGACGACGGAGGGCATCCTCACGCTGGGACTTTGTCAATAGTCGCCCCGAGGGCTGTGACTGCTGATGTTTGGCGGAAGAGGCCGCCACGACTTCGGCCCTGTGCGCGAGGATCTCAATGATGAAATCCAAGTCATCGAAGCCGATCAAATCTGTCAGATGAGCTTGCAATTCTTCCTCTGGTCGTCCAGAGGTGAGGACTCCCACGACTTGAGTCTGAAAGACGTCGGGAGCAAGGCTGTTCTTTGCCGCTACCTCGGAGCACCTGGCCGCGAACCAATCCGCATCATTGCCTGAAGCAGCAGCGTGGTTGGGAGCATCGGCCTCGATGAAGTCGCTGCTGTAGTCATCCTCCCCGTCGTCGGAGATGAAGTCCCAGACGTCCTGGTGGCTGTCACCGGAAGAAAAGGCCTCGAAGTCGTCGTCGTCATCGTCGTCGTCGTCCCAGTTGGCACCGGTCTCCTTCGACGTCTGCGAAAGGTTGAGGGTCGCCAGCGCGGCTCTCATGGCCGCAAACTGCTCCCTCCACTGCTCTTCGGCAGCCTGCAAGTTGCTTGACGCCATTTCCAGGTTCTTCGCAGGTCCAGTCGGTGGAAACAGGAGTCAAGTTGCAAAGATTGCGCTGAGCGTGGACTGCTATCTGCAGCCACTTCTCTGCTGGTGCTGCGGGATGATGAGTTCGTAGTACAGCACGCACGGCGCGGCGATGCTGGCCGACACCACTGTAAGAGCCGTTAGTCATCCACTTTTGTGTGGTGTGGCGGCAGCGACGAGGAGTCACACCGACCCCCTGCGCCCACCTCCCCATCGCGCAACCCCTGAAGCCTACTAATACGTAAAGGTCGGTAGCTACCAGGTATGAGCCCCGCTGGCCGAGACCCGTCCTCGAGCTGTCCATTCACCATGTCCGAGACCGAGCGCGGCCGTCGCGCCCCGTCGATGCCGTGCAGCGGTCCATAGGGCCGCCGGGCGCCGTGCCGATCCGGTCGGGCGGGCACGGGCCAGTTGTGACTTCGGCAGCCTTTGCTTGCGCCGCCACAGGGAGAATTCGCTCTTGCGTCCGCGAAGCCTTGGTTGCCGATTGCAGTTGCACCCCTGGAATTATCAGGCTTCCGATGCTGGCGCCTGGAATGAGCGTGGCGATATTACGCGCGCTTTGAGACGGTTCTACACATGGAGTACAGGCTACTTCCAATCTCCTCCCTATCAGCCGACAACGGCCCCTTTGCAGCCCGCAGCCCGCTCCCCACGGTTCGTGCCACCCGACGATGGATAGAGGCCGGCATGCGTACCATAGCTTAGGATCCGTCCTTTTCTCGCGCCTGGCGCCGCTTCCCAGCCTCGACCTCCCGGTGGATGGTGGCCGTCTGCTCCGCGTTGGGCTCGGAGGCGTCGTCCATGATCTGTGCCTCCTTGATCCGCTTGTTCTGCTGGACGGCGTCTTCGCCTGATGGAATTGTGGAGGCTGCTGAATCGAGCATTTTGTAAAACTTGGCGTTTGGCTTCGTCTTGTCCATGGTTGCAGACTGAGGCAGTACGAGTAGTTGGTGTGCTTGCTGTTGGCTGGCACTCCCTCCACACCCGACTTTCCTCCCAGGGCCTAGGTTCATTGAGCCGCTGAGCTCGGAGCCTGTTATACTTACGAAGCCACTCGGACGAAGGGCGACGGGCTCGTGCTTGAGCATCATCACGTACACAAGGTACCGAGCCGCCGTCAAGGAGCCGGGCCGGATGTCGTGGGTGGCCCGGGTAGCCCGGAAGGGCGGCGGCCACGACGTGTGATTGGGTGGCCATGCGCAACAACAGCTCCGAGGATGGATTATTAGGCTCTGCGTTCCAGCTTCGCGGCCTTCGGACGGAAGAGGCTCGTTTGGCCCTTTGCATACCCTTGCCATCTTCGAATCAGATCCGTCTTTCCCGTTGCGCGCCTTGCGGGCTCCCGCGAGTCTACGGACGGCCAGCCATGGCCACCGACGCTCACACGCACGCTGGTCCGAGCATCCCTCGACGGAAGCGGGTAATGATAGCCTGCGACAGCTGCCGCCTGAGGAAGACCAAAGTAGGTGTCCCCGTGGCCCAGAGTCCGGGCTGCATCGTCCCCGGTATTAACCTGGCCGGCAGTGCGACACCCGGCGACCCGTGTGCGGACGCTGCGCCGGCTATGGCTTCCGCTGCTCGTGGAGCCACTCTCGCTCACACTCACATTCGTTGTCGCACTCACCTGACGACCTGCCGCCCAAGGATGCAGAGCTTCTCGCGGAGCAGGACGCCCGCAAGCTTGTCAGTAGGTACCGACGCAGCGTCACCTCCGTCTGCGCGGCGCTGCCCGACGCAGACCGTGCCCAAGTCGCAGAGCTGCTGGCTAGGATCCAGGACCACGTAGATGCCGCTCTGCGACCGCGCGACGGCACGTCAATGACGACGGCGCCGGACGCGGGCAACGGGGAGGATGCCGAAGGCCTCAAGCCGGCGACGCCCGCGAGCACCCACGGTCCGAGGTACCTCGGCGAGGTGAGCGACATCCATTTCTTCAACCTCGCCAAGCGGACGTTCCAGCTGCACGCCGTCCACGCACTGCCGGATCAGGTCGATGAGAGCGTCGACAGCTATGACCAAGAAACCGGCTCGTCGTCGCCGTCGCCGTCGCCATGCCCATCCAGGGACGTGCTGCTGGACGTGCCAGCTCACGAGCAGGGGGAGAGGTACCTTGCGGCTTACTTTGAGACCATTCACATTGCCTACCCGTTCATCCCGAAGTCATCGTTCATGCATAACTACCATCACATGTTCGACGATGGTTCGGACCTGAAGCGGGATTCCGCCTGGCTTGCTCAGCTTTGTAAATCACCTTTGGATTCGCCTCCTTCGCCTTGGTGATGGCAGCTAACCAGGTCCAGATGCCGTGCTGGCGATTGGGTCTTACTACAAGTCGTTTACAGCCGAGTTGACTCGGACAAAGCTTCCGCACCAGACGTATTTCCAGAGATCCGTCCGTCTATCGGAGCTCAACGGACCCCAGCGTTCCATAACCCACGTGTCGACGCTGTTGGTGCAATGCTTCTACTTGCTGGCGGTGTCGCGGACCGACGCGTGCTGGACAGTCCTGGGCGTTGCCATTCGTCTCGGCCAGAGCATTGGCTTGCACACCGAGGCCGGAGCATCGGCCACCGCCGAGACAAGGAGGAGACTCTGGTACTCACTATATGTCCTCGATCGCCTAGTTGCCCTACAGCTGGGCAGACCTCCTGCAATTAGCGACGAGGACTGCTACACGTCAATGCCCTCCCGGACCAGTGACGCCGAGCACGACTGGGACAGCGGAGACTTACCACTGACTGCGCCCGGCGAGCCGTCCGTCGGAGACTACTTCCTCTGCCTCATCCGCTTTTCGTCCATCGTTGGACGCGTCCTCCGGGAGATTTACGATCCTCGGCAGGACATCGCGGCCAAATTAATCAGAACCAAGTCGTGCGACGAAATGCTGCTTGCATGGAGGCAAGGCCTTCCGAGAGTTCTTCGCTTTGATATCGGCCACGCCTTTGAGAAGTCGGTGCCGTTCAGGAGGCAGGTGAGTTATTGGTCACTGGACGGAGACCATGCGGGCTCGCCAGACGAAACTGGGACTGACGCGGTGCATAAATGCAGAGAAACATGCTAGCCATCAAGTTTCACCATCTGAGGGCCCTAATGCACAGGCCTTATTTACGGTTGACCCTTCTCAGAGGCTCGGCGGCCGATGCCTCGCCCTACCAGCAATACCAACTGCAAGAGCACGAGGAGATATGCATCTCCGAAGCGCAGAGTACAGCGTGCCTGCTGCATAACGTGGCAGACGAGGCGGATCTGGTCCACGAGTTTCCATACTGGCAGATGATTTCCTGCCTCGTGTGCGCGGGCTCGATCCTAATTGTCGCCAGTGCAAGCATGAAGCTAGTTGATGACCGTGGCGGCAGCAGCAGCAGCAGCTTCGGAAGCGATGCGCTGGAGCACGATGCCGAGATATGCCTCAAGGCGTTTGAAGCGCTGAGTTGCAACTCGGACGGCGCGAGCATGGCCAGGGATATGCTGCGGCGGCTTCGATCGCAACTACCGGGGGCCCAGTCTACGAATGCGACGAACGTTATTTCGATACCCCGACTGCTGATGGATGGCCCAGCCGCTCTCCAGCATCATTATTCTCCGACCAGCGGGGTGTCTCCGCCGCCTGGGTCGTCTTTTCCCGAGCACCTGGCCAGCGGCCTGGGCGCTGGGAGCGACCCGTTGCAGGTTGAGGACATGCCTTTCATGCTGCACCCGCATCAGTATTCTCACCAATCCAACGTTTGGCCGCTGGAGATTTCGGATTCTATGATATGGACCACTCAGTTCTTCGATAGATTCCATGGGCCGTCGGATGGCCCGTCGGAGAGCGAGGCGCCCCGGGATGTCAGCTAGTCATGCGCCTCGAGAGCAGCCCACTGCGCACAACCGGCTTCCATTGGGATTCCGGAACTTACGGGACGTAGTTCCAGACGCCTTTTCCAGCTACTACGTACACTATACAGTAATCGCACTGCCGGGCTTCAGGGGATTCGCGTCGTCAGCGTGGCGTAGCTTGGCCGCATGTGGCGGGCCGGCCGGGACCGGGAGTCGGCATTCGGGAGCGGCGCACCTGGGGGAGGGGCACAAGACAACTTTAAGAGTTTAGTGCCATCTGACTCTGTATAGTACATTGAACCGTATAGAAAGGAGATGTTGCGTTATCGAGCCTTACGCCGGGCTTGAGCTGGTCAAGCCGTCTCATCTCTGAAGCCTCTCAACCCTCAATGAAGCTTATCATTTCATTGGACGAAGATGCTGGAAGGCGGACCGTTACATCGCTCGACATTGTCACAGGCAGTGTATATCTCAAAGTCCGCGAGAGCATCGCCGTGTCCCACATCTTTGTGTCTATTCAGGGTAAGCATGTATGCCGAGCAAAATCTTGCACTTCAGGCAGCGCCTTATCAGTGATGAACCGGGCACAGGCATATTACAGATAGCCCCAGGTTACGACAGCGTTACGGGGTTCGTCGGTCCGCAGCCCAGCCGTCACCAGAAGGTAGGCAAGTCTTGGCTGATTTGCGCTTTAGAAATATAGCATTGACTTGGCCGCAGGTGTTTGAGACGACCCAGACAGTGTTTCCTCACTTTCCTTCGCAACATGCCCCTGTCCGTTACACGCTCGGGAAGGGGTTGCACCAGTTTCGCTTCGGCATCAACTTCCCCCTTCTGACCAGCTGCCTCAACCTCGGCGAATTATACGCCAGAAACTTGACTGATGAGGATGAGACTCGGCCGCTGCCGTGGTTGCAAGCCAGACAAGCATGGGCTGACAGGGGCAGGACGCGTCTTATTTACCAAGTAAAGGCAACAGTCACCAAGTGCGGCTTCCTACACCGGAACTCTTGCGAATACTTAGCCCTCAACTTTGTCAACCTTTACTCGCCGACACTAGTCACCTCGTGTGGCATCTTCTCCAGGAAGGTATCCCAGTTCGTATCATGCAGCCTGCCAGACGTCGACAGTGACGCTGCTGAGCTGGACGGCTGTCTTCCCCTCTACAGACCGGCCATTGTGGTAGAAGCCATCCTCGGCGGCAGCGGCAGCCTGTACAGGGGAGACCTTTTGCCTCTGCGTGTATTGGTGTCACTTCCGAGAGCGTACCTCAATCGGCTGAGCATCCGCCTCCGACGTTTCCAGATTTTTCTTCACCAAGTCGCCTCGTCGAGAACGGAGGACTGTGAGCAAAGCAAGACCATCTCCGACTTCACCATCCAGGACATTCGTGCAGACTTGCCGGTAGACCCAGAAAGCGCAGACGAGACCGTTGAACTTGACTCATTCCTGTGGAAGACTTGTCGAGTTCCTTTGGAAGTGTCCAAATTTGCGCCGAGCGGGATGCCTCTTGCGCACTGGCTACAGATCCGTACCCAGTTCTCGTCGGAATTCCTGCAGAGAGATTTGGTGAGTTTCAGCGTGCCATCCATTAGTAAAAAGTATTGTATGGACTGTGCTGACCTCTCGTTCGCACCTCCAGTTCGCTACACTTTTGATACCCATCGTAATCGAGGATGAGCTTGGCCCTCCTCGATATGAGCTTGTTGATAGTGATGTCAGTTTCATAGGGGAGAGGGTTGTCGCAACAAGATAGCGAGGCGCTTCATCTAATTGGGTATATTTGTCTTTGGGTGTTTAGCGATCGCCTTTGGCTTTGATGAATCGAGCGCCATCCTTAACAATAAAGCAAACGTAAAGCTTGTTGGCTTGTTGGCTTCTAGGTGGAGCTCGGGTCAACGGTCTTGTTCAACGGTCTTGTTCAACGGTCTTGTTCAACGTCACACTAAGGTACTGACGGATAAGGAATGGCACTTGATGGCTAGGTCGCAGCGTATGATGACATTGGAGTAATCTGAAGATGTGTAGACTCCATGCGCATATTCAGGGGCTAATCTTTGAAGTATGCATGGTGAAGCAAATAAAGACAGCAAAACACCTTCAAGACTACTTTTCATCTACGTACATCGTTTCATCTCCCTTACGACTTAGACATGCTCCTCAACGCGTCTAGATCGTTGAAAGATGATCCTGCGTACCGACATGGTATGCCTTGTGCCTTCAGATCAGCCTCAATATCCAGCAGCCGATTATACTTGGCAACCCTCTCACCCCGAGCTGGTGAACCGGTCTTCAAGTGTCCTGTTCGGAGCCCAACGGCAATGTCGGCAATGAAATCATCTGTTGTCTCTCCCGAGCGATGGGACACGAAGACATTCCAGCCAAACTCGCCGCATAACTTGGCACTTTGGCATTGAACGGGGGGTTAGCAAGCGACGCCACCTCGAATTCTGCGGTGGGTAGCCGGGACTTACGCATTTATTGCCTCACTGACTGTGCCGATCTGATTGATCTTTAGCAGCATCGAATTGCATGCAGCTTTTTCTTCCGCCAAGCGGACTCGTTCCACGTTTGTAGTCAGGAGGTCGTCGCCGACCAACTCAGCCGGCCACGATTTGTTGAACTCGGTCCAGGACTCCCAGTCGTCTTCGGCAAACGGGTCTTCCAGAAGCACGATAGGATACTTTGATAACAGATGGTGGTAAATATGCTGCATTTCTTTTCGAGAAACCTTGTTGGACGTTTTGGATTTCAGCCCCAGATCGTAGGAGCCGTCGGAATAAAACTCGGAAGCTGCAGGGTCGATTCCAAACTTGATTCGGCCCGTGTAGCCGGCCTCCTCTGTGGCCTTGACTAATAAATCAAGAGCTTGCTCTGGCCGATCCAACGGAGGAGCGAATCCGCCTTCATCGCCAAGCCCCGATGCTTGTGTCCCATGGTCAGCTCAGAACCAGCTGTAGAAACGTGGGAAGATGCGGTCAAACCATACCCGAGGGACCGAATTCACGGTCAATCACCTTTTTAAGCTGATGGTACGTCTCGGCTCCCATGCGGACAGCTTCCTCCATAGATTTGGCGCCAACGGGGGCAATCATGAATTCCTGGAATGCCATTGTGTTTCCGGAGTGGACGCCGCCGTTGAGCACATTGAAGAAGGGTACTGGCATGACTTGATTGCCGGTGAGGCCCGCTTCTCTCTGAAGAAAGCTATACAACGAGACATTCTGGGGGGTCAGCAGTCAGACAAAGAGTACATCGGCATGAGTTCGTGGACGGGAGGAGCTTGCAGTAGCTGCGGCGCCGGCTCTCGCACAAGCCATGCTGACGCCGAGAATTGCGTTTGCACCAAGCTTGGACTTGTTCGGCGTTCCGTCAAGCGACCGCATGAAAGCATCGATTTGCTGAAGTTGGGTCGCCGGATCAAACCGCTTCGCAATCAACGCCGGTCCGATGATGTCGGTCACATTCTTGACAGCCCTCTCAACGCCCTTGCCGCCGTAGACATTTTTATCACCGTCACGAAGCTCAAAGGCCTCGTGGCTGCCAGTAGACGCCCCTGATGGTACAATTGCTCGAAAGGTGCCTTCCAGTCCCAATTAGTTACATGCTGTTCCTGCGAGAGACGAGCATAGCTACCCTTGGCAGTCGTGACGTCGACTTGAACCGTAGGGTTTCCTCGAGAGTCCAACCGCTGCGCGGCGCGTATATTCTCAATCATTTTGCCGTTTGATGTTGATGTGACTGGTAGCACGGTGTGGGTAAGATGTCGCCTGTTCTATACATGATTTTATGCTGCTTGCCAGAGACATGACATCACAAACTTTAATTGGTGGCTCGAAAGTGACAATGACGTGCGTGGTCCATGAATTTGCGGCGGGGAGAATCATCTGCATAATTTGGTGTCAGTAGATCAGTTGATATCTCGGATGGCCCGGGTATCCCGGAACACAGCCAGCGGCCCGGGCCGGGTCCGATCGAAGCCACAGACGGCGGTGTTGCGCGGATGTTACGATTATCAAAAGATTAAACTCACAACACGGGGGCCAATTTGAAATCCAACATTTATTTCCGCGGCTTTGCGACTACCAGCGTAGAGGGTACCCCTCCTTCATGCTCTCTTCTTCATACACTCAGTCGGACTGGAGCGTTTTTAAACCCTTGGCTACCGTTCCGTTACCCTTTGTTCACGAAACTTGATAGAAACATCTATGGGCCGATTCCGTGACATCGCACTTGACCAAAGACTCTTGGGAGGTCCATGACTCATGAAATATGCAGAATCAAATATGATTCCACCTCATAGTGCGTGTAGGTAAATCCTAACGGGCACAGGGCACCTCCTGAGTGCAAAAGTTCGAGTCGTCATACGCCGCCTGCTTCGAGTCGCTGTATCGATCGACCATTAATGCTACCCGCGAAACTCAGGGCACGAGGGCGATGGCACAGATTTTGGAGCAGCTGAGATTGATCATGCCTGCTTCGGCATGAGCATGGCCTGCCCAGTATCTCCAACTTGACTGAGGGAGCTCCCACTCTCCAGTTGAGAACCATCATGAAGAGTCCCGATATCGTCATCATAGCTTGGGAGAGGTTCCCAGACTGCAAAGCGGTGGGTTCGAAGGACCAAAAGGCGTCGTACATGCATGTAGATATGGCTCGCGGAGCTTTCGCCATCTGCCGCTTTGTCTTATTTTACATCTTTGAGACGTTTGCAAGACAAATAGCTCAAGACTCACCACGGTCTTGGGGGCTCTCGTAGTACGCATAGTGCTGTGGCTCGATTTTACAGGGCTATTTCCGATGGTTCTTTGAGAAGGCACTCGGCTTTTGAGCCATCTTCTCGCGAAGAGAAAAATATCGAGAGTACATTCTTCTTGGATGGTCTCCCTCCGCTACAATCCTCAATATTAATATGAGTCCATTTTGCTGTTCTCTCTCAGGCGCCAGAATGGCAAGTACTTCTCGGACGCATCTGCTACTTATGTTGACCGCACAACACCAGTCTTGATGTTATCGTCGCGGCTGCCTAGGGACCGTTGCCACGATATTCCTCCTACTTGAGAGGCGGCTCCTCAGGCAGGGACAAATGGCAGACCATAGAGGTCTCAGACAAATGGACAGCTGCCTGGGGAAGCCAAGCCAGCGTGCTGCATGTTCGTTCGTCCTCGGGGGCTCAACACTCGATCCGAACTACGCCAAACACGCGGTGATGAGGGCGTCTCAACGCGATTACGACTGCTTCGAAGAACAAGAGAAGAACGTTTGGGTGCTAGCAGAGACCTTAAAGAATTTCACTTGACGTCCCAGGGGTGGACTTGGGTTCTGCAATCCAGATGCTTCCATGCACAAGAGTAACAGCGCACGTAGGTGAAGTGCAAGGGGCTTTCCAGTGGAGCCACACACCGTGGGGCATGTGACAGCGCAACTGTCAGCGCCTCCACCTCGCCATGGCTTCGGGCTCGTGGGGCGCGCCAGGCGTCGCTCTACTCGTGGTCGACGTAGTGCGAGCGAACCTGCCAAGTTCCCAACACTTCAACATCGCTCCCATCTCCGATACGCGCTCCCCTCTCCCTCTCCCTCTCCCTCGACGACGCCCACGCAGCGCCAACCCACGGCAGCGACACCGCACGTTCGAACCGCACTGGACCGAGCCGAACCACCACCATGAAGCTGCACTACATTGGCGTAAGGCGACGGACCCGCCCCCCTCCAGCGTCCCCTTACTCCCCGCCGCGAGACTATCGTCACTGACGCCGAGTCCGCCCGCACAGATCATTCGCAACGAGGGCAAGCCCGCGCACGAGATCTGCGCCGAGAAGGAGCTGAGCGCGTACTCGCGCTTCACCCGCAACAAGTCCGTCGTCCCCGCGCCCGCGCGCACCGCCCCCGACGGCGGCCACGGCTTGCTGACCGCCCCGATCGCAGCTATGGCGAGTTCATGACCCTGTTCGCAAAGACGGTTGCCGAGCGCACCAAGCCCGGCCAACGGCAGGATGTCGAGGAGCAAGGTGCGGCTTGACCACCCCTCGAGAATATGGACTGGACCGCTTGCTCACGGCACATAAGACTATACGTTCCACGCCTACGGTCGCACTGAGGGCGTCTGCGGCATCATCATCTCCGACCACCAGTACCCCGCCCTCGTGGCCCACCAGCTTCTCAGCAAATGCGTCGACGAGTTCCTCTCCAAGCACCCGCGCTCCGAGTGGGCTTCTGGACAGGTCCAGATCACCATGCCCGAGCTCAAGGACTACCTCGCCAAGTACCAAGACCCTCAGCAAGCCGACAGCATCATGAAGATCCAGAAGGAGCTGGACGAGACCAAGATTGTCCTGCACAAGACCATCGAGAGCGTGCTACAGCGAGGCGAGAAGATCGACGACCTGGTGGCGAAGAGCGACGGGCTGAGCTCTCAGAGCAAGATGTTCTACCGTGCGTCATCCCCCTGTTTCCCCCGCCGCGGCGTGTCGGCTTGATCGAAGCCGTTATGTGCTGACCGTGGTACACAGAGCAAGCCAAGAAGCAGAATTCCTGCTGTGTATTGATGTAGCCGGGGTTCCTTTGGCTTGGCGTTGGACATGGTGTGGTTTCCGCATAAGAAGGGGGGGAATGTTGGTGTGGGGATTGGCTACAGTGACGGCAGGCGCATCACGCATACACTCATACAACAAGTATCATCATTCATTCTGCATCCGTCGCTCGCTCTTCATGAACTTCAGAGGGGAAGATAATGGTTATCGCGGGACAGAAGGCGGCTGGTCGCGTCCTCGCACGGAAGCATTCTTCACCAGGGAACACTATATAGTAATGGTATACATACGAACCAGGGGATATCTGAGGCTCTTCCCGGCCACTCTTCCATTCTTCGTATTTACATTTTCGTTCCTCTTGTCCTGCACCTAGTCGGTGTTGAGATGGCCTGTCCAGCTGGTCTGATGAAAGCGGTAAAGTTAAAAGGTCGTGGGGGCGTGTCTCATCATCGCAGATCCAGATCATGCGACAAAATCGTCTCAAGCTGCCGTCGCGTCCCGCGCTAGGCAGTTGAAGAGTTAAGGCATCGAGGCGACTGCCGCGCCTCTTCAATGCATCCGTCTCATGTCGAGGAGAGCCACGCAATTTCGTCATGCGCTCTCGACGATCACGCGCTCGCTTTTGCGGTACATGGCTTTTGGAGAAGTCGAGTCCTGCCTGGGGTCGACCAGCCTCGGCGTCGAGCTCTTCGTCTCGCTGATTTGCCTGTTCTCCAGCGCGCGCCTTTGCAGCGGGCCCAGCATCGCTCGCTGCTGCCGCGAAACGCTGATCTGTCTCGCGATGGAAACCTCCACGGGATCTGTCGGCGTCTCCTCCAGGTTCTCCTCCGAGAGACTGCCCACACTGCCCGTGGCAACAGGGGAATTGGAAAGAGAACGCTCGGCATCTTTTGGGGTGCTCGAGCGAGGCGCAGACTCCGCATGTGGCGGATGTGTTGAATTCCACGTTGAGCGTGAAAGCTTGTCTGACTGGCCATGCACCTGGAATCTCGCGTCTTCGGCCATGAATGGCGATCGTTCCTCCGCCATTTTGGGGCTGCTCTTCTGGTTGAGTGATAACTGACGGTGGAATTTGGATATCAGCTGCGGCCTCTCCGTTGGCGTCGTAGTGGTTGTGGCTGTCGCTTCGTCTCGGCTGATTTCGTGGCGCGTCGATTCGGCAATGTGCCTGGCTCCCGGTCGCTCTCGAAGTGTATCCGGGCCTTCGAAGCTCGACTTCGACGGTGAATGCATCATGGCCGGGGATGTGTTAGACCTCATGCGCGGAGACTGCCGATGGGCGCCGCCCCTGTCAAGGTTGGATGGTTGCATTGGCGATATTTTAGAGTCCCAGATCGGTGGAACTCGCGGTGACGGTCTCCCCTTTTCCAAGTTCTGCAAGTTGGAATCCCCTTCCTTGATGGCTTTTAACCTGTCCTGCGTCGCTTGCCTTCGCGCCAGGAGAGAAGAAGCGCTGCGGTTCTGAAGGAGGTGGCCGAACATGATGCTGTATCGTTCCATTGTAATGTCTGGTATTTCAACGTCCAAGAAGGTCTCGCCGAGAGGCGACTCGGATGACGGTTGAGGGGCCCCCAGCGTATTTCCTCTTTGCCGAGAAGGTGTTGCTCCGTTGTCCTTGGCTGGGGGCACGGGGGCGATCGCTTTCCGCGGGATTGACGTCTGGGCGTTCGCGCGCATGCCCATCGTGGGCGTCGTGTGCGACCTGCTAATGGGCTTAAATCTAGGAGACGCGGTCTCGCGCTTTGCGCCTTGGAGTTCGCTGTCCAGAGTCGCGCGAGGCGCGACCGCACTTGACATGGCCCTGGAAAGGCCGGTCGGTGAGGTAACGCTCGTCGGTTGGGCCTGGCCGGCATCGGGGCCCTTCGCTCTCTTGGACTTTGATCTCGCGAATATTCCCCATTTCCGAGGCTTGGATTTCGATAAATCCTCGTTGTTGGGGCTTTGGGCATCAGAGGTGCCCGCCGTCACGGTCGTCATGAACTGGGGCCGCCAGGCCGTCATGGTATCGCCGGGGGACTGCGTTGGACTTCCCAAGGCCATGCCAATGGCGATTATCCCGGTTTCTGGAGGTTCATTCGGCGACAAGCTCGGGACGGCTTGCCTGTCCACGGGCGAAATAGATAAACTCAGTTGTGACGAAGACGCGTCGGCTCGGATGGGCTTGTGGTAGGACCTGAAGTTCCTTCTTGCTTCAAGATTGGAAACTGAGGGCAGTCTTCGGGGTACTGCCATGGAATCCGGGCTCCGAAGTCCCGGGCTGGTGTCGAAGTCTCCTACGGGGTCTAGGTGCCGACCCTCGGATGTGGGAGAAGCAAACCTCGAGCGCAACGCCATGGGGCTTGTCGATGAGTTATATGGAGCCTCTGCAGCAACGCCCGCGGTGGAAGGGGACCGAACGAGATTCAAGGGCATTCTCGAAGATCGACTGTAGCATGTGCCGTCCCTCAACAGGAGGTCATGGGGGCCAGTCTGGATTACATGTACTGACTCACGACATCAAGAAGAACAAGCCTGCCTTATTAAGAGAGGATAGCCCGGGCGGCACTTCTCCGCGCGAGCGCCTCCACCCGGCAAGCACGCCAGCGGGCGGCATGCTAAGGTATCTAAGGATTAGTTCGGGTGCCACTTCGCCCGAGGGGTGAAGGCTATCTGCTCAGTACTCGCGCAGTCGTCGCCCAGGGGTCTGCGAGAGATTGCTAGGGATGGGGAGAGGGCCGCTGTGTAACCAGCAACTCTGCTGGTCGACCAGTTTCGGGTGTATGAAGGGACGGGTGCGGAGAGCAGGACGCAAGGCGCCGCTCGCGTATGGCGCGGAAGGGGGTCATGAGAGGCCCAGCTACGTCAAGCCAGCCAGGAAGGGAACGCCAGGCTCGGGTCCGGATTTTGACCTAGCGGCCCTTGGAAGGCTTCCTGTTTTGGAGGCACGGAGGTCAATGCCATGCCGGGTTGAGCTTGCGATGCGTGTCCGTCGGACGGAGAGCTCATTCTCGTCGACGAGGCTTGGCAGCAGTGTCCGCCACCCATTCCCCAGGATGAATCGGGCATGATTTGACATGCGCTGCTTGACGGCTTGTTTGAGGTTGATGGGACGGACATCCCTACAGCTGGGATATGATCGCCAGCCATCCAGCCTAGCCGGCGGGCTTGGGGAAGACCCCAGTTCAAGGGGCACGCGTGGGCCTTGGTGGTTTCGGGAACCTGGGCTGGGTGGTGGTGTAAGCTGGGACGGCCCCTGGGATCGGCTCGAGGGGCCGAACAAACGAGCTTGACCAGAGACGCCTGCTTGGTGCAAGTCATGCGACTCGATAGGCGCGCATGGCTCGCTGGGAGGACCTTGTTGACGGCGACCTTGGGTGTCTGACTAGGTGCACTACGTTGAGGCACGTATCCTGGCACGCGCGACATTCGAGAAGGCGCCGAAGAAGCCCCCCTACAGGAGCCCCTGAAGGCTGGTACCGGGCATGCAAGGTGCCTTGATCGGCTGAGGGACATTAGCAACGGCGGCGGACGCCGGCCGGGCTTCAGAGCGGATGGGCGGGTCCCCGCAGCTCGTGGTGGTTATTGCCCCGTGAATGGTCGCCCCCTGAGGCGCCGCTTGGTCGCTGAAACAGGCTCGACATCGACAGTCAACGCTAGAGGGGACGAAGCCACAGTGTCTCAGCCGTCCACCCGTCGCTCTTTGCCTCTGCGCCGAACACGCGCGGCCTGATCGTGAGCGCTGCAAGATTGAAACCCTGTGTCTCGGGCTAGGGCGTTTCGGGCTCGTCAGCTACGATCCGTTTCGAAGGCTGCCCTCGATAGACGCGGCGACGCCCAAGAGTGCGCTTCGTGCGAGGTGGCATGTCGTCTGCCGCCGCCCACTTATTCTTCACTCACATACTACAACAGCCTCTTTATGGCCTTGGCATCTTGGACCGGGCCGAAACGATGCTACCCACAGCCGCCGTCAAGCGCGACATGGCTGCACTGAGGGGAAGGCGAGCAGGTGGTCCGACGGCTCTGTGATTATCTCTCATGCTATAGTTATGGTCGCACTGCAGCAGGGCAACCTTAAATTCGTCTGGAACGCAGTCATGACTCCGGACTCCAGTCCAGCCCTGCGCGGCCAGCCGGAGCTGTCCCCGAGACTCTCTGTGCGAATAGCTTATCCGTAGGCCGCTTCTGGGCACCAAGCGCGCAAGCGGACCCAAGGTATCGCGACGGCACTTGTCGGGTATGCACATGCAAGACTGCCGAGTTGGCTCTCCTTTGTGCCTCCTCCCCTGAAAGCAAAGCCGGGAGCGCGTTGGAGGGGGGTCTATCCCGTCGTTTCTCGACGACTGTACACGTACTATGCGTACCGCCGTCCATCACGTAACACCAGAAGGCAGCGATGTCTACTCGCGGCAAGAGATCAACTGCAAAGTAAGGTACCTTGCGGCTACCTGAGGTCAGCGCTCGTGCAAGGCCGAAGCACTAAAGCAGGCGCTACGTACGCACAGGCTCGAGGATTGGGCGGCCTTGCGTTGAACCCGCGCCAAAGGGCGTGGTCATGCAGCCTGGAGGCTTCGTCGTCGAAGTCGCAGCCTGGAGGACCTCGCAATCACCGCGGAACCGGCGCCAGGCATCCCCAGGCTGAAGAATACCTGCCCAACCGACCTGCCCGCACCGGCGGGTGTCGTCATCGTCACCGCAGAGCGTTTGCGGCTCGGGAGCGCTAAAACGAGCTGTAAAAAGAACTGCCCGCCCAGACCACCCACCCGACGGGGACCCTCGGGAGCTTCGAGCTCCGTCAGCGGCTGCCTTCAGCAGTGGCCAGCCGTGGCGGCCATGGTGGGGTGAAGTACCCCTCCCTTCAAAAGCTGCGGCGGGGAACCTCTGCGCGGGCCAATGGCCGGGTGCGCCGTTGACGGGACATCCATAACAAATTCGAAGACTTGCCTCACAGAGGGGCAGCGGCGCTCGACTGATTTCAACGACTCCATCCCACAAACTCTCGAGCTCCCAATCCCTCCGTCGCTGCCAGAGCACTACGGCCTCAGCTGCGACGTCGTCTCCTCTGACCTAGACCTCCCCGCATCTTCTACTTTTTCTTGGGCTTGAGCTCGAGCTCTGAAGCTCCGCAACCATGTCGTGGCAAGGTTCGTCCACCGCCATCCAGTCAACCCCTCCTGGCGTCAAAACGCGAGAGAGATAGCTGACCGCCCTCGCCCAGCTTATATCGACACCAGGTAAACGACACGCTGGCTCCTTTGCGAGCGCCGCCCTTGCGTTGGACGATGGCAGGAAAAGCTGACAGAAGACGAAACAGCCTGGTTGGCACCGGCCGCGTGGACAAAGCCGCCATTATCAGCGCAGCGGGCGACAGCGTCTGGGCTACCTCGGCCGACTTTCAGGTATTTGCTTGGCATCCGCGCCCGCACCCGTCACGGTACGGCGGAAGCTAACGGAGAGGTATCAAAGCTCAAGCCGGAGGAGATGAAGGCCATCTCCGCCATCGTCGGAGGCGACACGGCTGCCAAGGACAAGGCCTTTGCCGACGGCCTCTACATCGCGGGCAATCGATACGTCATGGCTCGCGCCGAGGACCGGAGTATCTACGCGCGATCGGTACGTGCATGACCCGTGCAATTCAGGGCTGGGGGTGAAGTTCATGCTAATGCGTGGCGTGTATCAACAGGGCCGCCTCGGCGTCTGTGTTGCCAAGACTAAGCAGGCTATCGTCGTCGGCCACCACAACGATGCCCAGGCTGCTGGCAACGCTACGTCTACCGTCGAGGCTCTGGCCGACTACCTCATCGGCCAAGGATACTAGATGGGGATGGGGAGTAAGATGCAGTGATAAAGACATTTCTGAGGATATGGTGGATATTCTGGCGTGCTGCGGATGAGCAGCTGGCGCACTCAACAGTCCTGCCGAGGACGAGGTAGATTGTGGGTGAAGCGACGGCGTGAAGATCTGGACCTTAAGCGTTTGTGCCGAGGAATGAAAATAATACTGCTCGGCCATCATGAAGGCATTCAACGTGCTCTGTTTGACATCTCGCGAATAGGGAGTCCAGGTGCCCCTTCGTGTAGTTCATCCTTACGGGGGATCTAGTGAGTGCCCTAGTCTCTGCGACTCAATCTGAGTCCTCGGAACCAGCCTATCGGGATGGTACGCAGTGTTGTACAATAGATCTGTTGTCCACCGACCCGTACGACGCCCTCGGTTGCGCCGCAGTAGTACCTCGGCGGCGTGAGCTCCTGAGGATTCACGATCTTCCTTTGTCTTCATTTTGCGATCTTTCTTCCACGGCCCAGCCACCTCACGCAGCCGATGTCGAAATGCGCGCGACTCGTCGTGCTCTCTGGGTGTCAGCCTCATACGGGCAGCTCGGCGTTTCTGCGTCCCAGCCCGATCCTGTCCACCAGAAGGCCGATGTACGGTCCCACGACTGGCAGGCCCCGCGCAAACCCAGCAATTGTGCCCAAAAAGTCGCCAAACAGGACAAATATGCCATACAGCTCGACGAAGAAGCCGATGAAGGTCCACCGTATCAGGATCAGCGCCAAGCCGGCGAAGAACGCTGCTGTGCCTTTGGCTTTTTGCTTCCGTGAGAAGAAAAGGAGCGTCTTTTGCGGTCCGATGATGATTGTGAGGCCGATGAGGAAAAGAATCTGATGTGAACGCGTTGTCAGCTGGACGATTTCTTTCGCACCAACGTTAAGGGTTGGGGAGGAAGCCGCGTACGTTTCCCATCGCAAGCCTGTACGAGTACGTGTTAGCGACTGCGTGTCCATCTAATAGAAAAGGTAGAGAAGCACCTACATGGCGCGATCAAAGAAGAGCATCACTCCTCCGACGAGGAATAGACCTCCTGTGCAAGAGGCAAATCGGTCAGTGGTCCGCGCCGCAATGCGCCGAAGCTCCCACAGGGCGCATACCTACCGCCAGAGCAGAAAACCACCCCAATCTCTAATGGTCATGTTAGCCTCCATCGCACCAAGGAAAAGCTGGATCATCGCTTGTGGTGCGCTGTCCGCCAGATGGTGATCGCCGGAGGGAAGGGAGAGCTACGTACTCTGGGTGTCCGAGAGCCACATCGACATATTGGCGGTGTTTGTTCTTGACTGTCCCTGTGGGTGCTTCGAAATGTCGAGGGTCGCCTGAAGGGTTCTGTGATGGGTTTCGTGCAAAGGAGCTCTGCAGCGAGAAGCTGTCGCGAGAAGATGGGATCTTGGAAGCTGTCTGTCGACAATACAAGGACACCTTGGCAATCAGGGTCTCTGGTTCAGTGGACGGGAATTCCTGTGGTTCGCGCGTTTCGGGTTTAGCTCCAGTGCCGCTCTAGAGAGCCTGATGGTCAGGTGATTGCTGAGCCAGCAAGTTACTTTCTCTCCCTTCTGGAAGCAGCAGACGTCACGAAGTAGTACCGGCCACAAACTAAGGTACCTATTACATATGAGTCGAGATTAGACATCTAGCAAATTCTGGGGCAGGAAAAACAAGTATAGGAAAGTGATGGCGAGTCGCAGTGTTCATGGCTTCTCACTGGGCAGACAGACGGATTGTCCAATTGGAGCCCGGTTTGGTGTCAGCGCAGCATCCATGAGCGCACAGTATTGTCTCTCGCGCCCCTGTTCTTCCTATGTTTCATCCAACGCAGCCCTTTTCAAATTCCGAGGCTCTTCTCGAATCGCCCCAACCCGAGGATGCTGAGAGGATTCTGAGGCGCCGTCACCAGCATCCCAAGCATCTACTTACCGATCTACCAGCTGTTATCGTGATACCGCTGCTAAGCAATGGCTGCCCGTCGACTACAGAACGCCAATGTCAGTCTTCTCGCATGTCTCGTTGACGGAGACGACGTTAATGACAGCGATTACCGCTTTCTCGTCGACAAAAAACATGTGAAGTACATATCCACAGCTCCAGGCACGTTTCACGGGGCCGAAGACGACCGTACATTTGAACCCATCTTGCTTGGCGAACTCTTTCCACCATTCCCAACTGGAGATTGGAACAATGGTCTTGCAGCCAGGAGTCCAGAGACAGGAAACCCCATTTTTATTAAGACTGAGAACGTGCAGTTCCCCGGGGTCAAGAACCTTTGGCATCCCGTGAAGCTCAACGAGCTTGATTTCACGCGACGAGAGCGAGTGAAGCAGAGAGTACACGTCTCCACGCACCCCGAAGTGAATGATGGAAAGCCCGTTCTCGTCAAAATCGCAGTTTGGCCTTGGGAAATTCCATTTATCGAGGTCGAGACGGCTGCCTATCAATGGACTAATGGCAGCGGCATCGGCCCTAAGTTTTTAGGCCATGTCACCGAAGGAGAAGCCGGGCGTGTGGTTGGTTTTGTGGCCGAGTGGTTGGAAGGGGCCAGGGCCGCGCGTCCGGGGGATTTCGATGGCTGCAAGAAGGCTTTGAGCCGTTTGCACCAGCTTGGTATCAAACTTGGCGATATTAACAAGCATAATTTTCTTGTTCGCGATGGACCTGAAGTAACCTTAGTAGACTTTGAGATGGCGGAGCGAAACTGTTCGGCAGTGAATCTTCAAGAAGAGATGGACGCCCTCCAGGATAGCCTAGGAGCCTAAGATCATTGATAGAGTAGAATCAATGTACGAACTATGACCGAAAGTCAAAAGCACCTGGGCTCCAAGGTGAAGAACATTCGCATCGTATGCCTTACGATAATCAGTTAACGCAATGAGATCTCTGCTCGACATTGCTCGTGCAATTACAGATACGGCTCTGGGTAAAAGCGGCGTGCGATCCCTGGGCTTCTAGGGATTGGTTAACAGGGGTAAACGCGCCCCACTACGGGGCTTGTGTACCGAGAGCTGGGAACAAAATTCAGAGCTCGGCTCGATCCCACATCTTGAACGCTGCATCTCAGAGCCCGTCCTTTGCCGTCATACCTGTGCGAGCTTCTGAGGACGCTCCAACGACACATACTGGCTATGGCTCGCTTTCGAGACTCACAAAGCGCGTATCAACGTGTATGCAAGTGCAAGTGCACTGCGCAATGCTGTGAGCCAGGAGCATACCAGGGGCAGCATGCCCGTCGTGGAAGCTTTGGTGCTCGCTCAGGCTCCAAAATCAGTGTCTAATGCATGGGCGTGGGCTTGGAGGCTGTTGAAGCAAGTGACAGGCCTGGGACTGAAGCAAATCGCTGCTATATTGTGGTCATACAACTACTCTACATGCCTCGACGGCTGAAGCACTTTGCTTTGGCAACTGAGATTCGTCTTCCATACGTTCTCGGTATATGTCGACCTGGCAGAGAAAAAACCACCCAGATCACGATTAAGCCGGAGCGCCAACTGCCATCCCTCTGCCGAAAGGCTCAGGGTGCATAGTCGGGGCTTGACTTTGTTGGTCGGACACTCTTCCTGCGCGACGTGCCCTTTCCGTATCAGCCACCGTGTCGGCATATGAAGTCGACACTCGTCTCGCGGCTTGCCGATGCTTCTCCCTAGTACCCGTTCCTGTGGCCGCCGTTGCGGCTGGCCATGCTCCCACCGTTCACTTCAAGACGGTGTGTGCGCTGCGTGCCTCAAGGAACAGCTCAGCCGACGTCTGCGGCAGCGTTCGTATCAACCCAAACACCTCTTTATTGTGATATCGCATCCGCGTCTTGGGGTCGAGGTACGGCGCGGGGAGGCCCGTGACGTCGCAGTAGCGCTTCGAGTGTGCCAACGAGGGCGCCGATTCGATGTTGGTGTACGTCGCGCTCGGGGCTGTGGCGGCGCCGCCGACTTGCTTCAGGGTCTTCTCCAGCACGAGTTTCGACAGGTTCCGTGACGCCTGGGCTAGGTTCGGGGGGTTGCCGTTATCGTTGGAGCTCATCGCGGGCGTCGAGGTGCCGCTCGTGGAGAGGCCATCATCGTCTGGCGTCGCGCCACCGCTGGCATCCTGGGGCGTCGCCAACGCGGACGCTTCCCTCCTAGAAGCGTCGCCCATGATGGCTTTGAGGTTCTTGTTGCGGCGCTGGTTGGGCCGCCAGTTGGGGTTGCGGAAGTTCTTGTGGATGGAGTGGATGTCGAGTTGCTCGATGAGCTGCTGGTGCGCAATCTGCGCCTCTGTCGGGGCGGCCATGTTGCCGAACTGCGCTGCGCAATGCAGTGAGGCAGTCTTGGTGTCAAATTGGGGGCGTATTTGTGTCGCAAAGCAGGTGGTGAAGGTTGGGTTTCTCTGCTTGCGGAGGAAGGCTGAAGAAGACAGCGACGGCGAGCCAAGATTCGGCCGCGCCTCACCGTGCTTACAGTGATGCTGCCACTGTCTGGCGATGGCCCAACTCCCAAGAACACGGCCCCACGCGTCCCCTCATACTTTAAGCAGTCAACACGCAAGTCCAGTTTCGCTCCGCGTCGGCGCGCAGCAAAAGTCAATATGGTCAGCCTCTGTCGAACAAAAAACCCTCATTGCCGCTTACAGTTCACTGACCATTGAGCAGGAGAGCCCGCACGAGCATCAGCAGAACCTCCTGCTGTCCCGCATCATCACCAACGTGGTACGGCATGACGCGCATTGTCATAGACGCAAATGGACAGCAGCTGATTATGCGCAGGAAAAGCTAAATGAAGCTGTGGTAGTTATGAACAAGAGCCTTCAGGTGAGTCGTCCGCATCACCACCTTCGCAGTGCGCGCTGCGAGCTAACGATGTGCTGAAGGACATCAACATCCAAAACATGAACGTCGAGCTGGTTGCCCAAATGTTCAAGAACTACCAGTCCAACGTGCTGTTCCACCTCGAAGGTATGCCCTGGTCTCGCGTATTGCTTATGCCTTTCCTGACCTCGTCAAATTAGCAACCGGTAATCTGAAGCCGCCGTCATAACGGTGCGTTCTCACGGGTGGTCCTGGGTGAGGTGGATGAGGCGAGCATGGGGAAGCGCATTGGAATATGCATTGCGAGACGTCAAGGGAGGTAGAACGCATATAATGAAGCTATGAATTACTGAAATAGATCACCATACTCATGTCTTCCGTTTTCTTGCACGCCATTTTGATTGTGTGCCTCCGACCGTTGTCCCAAAGCACCCAGACGCGTACATGCACGCAGCGCTGGGTGTTAGCGGCAACCCTTCCGTAGCTGCAGGGGCCCAGCGCATCAGACCCACCACCTGGGCCTCTCCCCGACATCAGCCTTGCAGCCTCGCATTGGCCTGTGTCTTCTTCGCCGTTCGAAGGTCGACGCCCGTCAACACGCCGCCAAAGCGAGCTCTGGACGAATCGGCGCCGCGCGCTCGCCATCCCGACTACACCGCCCGCGCCATTGCTGACCTTCTCCTCAACATGAGCGCCTGATTCCTCTCGCGACAAATCCCACTCGCGACTCAAGCTATGGCTCCCTCGGCTGTCGAGGATGGGCCGCACCCGCCGGTGACGGAGAGGACCTACCCGCCCGCCAACATCTTCCCCGTCAAGGAGACGCGGTTCGAGAAATACATTGCGCCTCAGGGCGATGGGCGCAAGAGAGCGCTCGAGCAGCAGGGCAGCGCTGCCATCGTGATTGACAATGGTTCGTGGTCGCGGCGCTGTACGCCTCGTCCCTGGCTAACCTCATGCGCCAGGATCGTCTTCTGTTCGAGCCGGCTGGTCGTTCGAGTCGGCTCCACGCTTTAGCATGCCTCCGATCATGTCCAAGTACCGCGACCGAAAGCTGGGCAAGACCTTTTCCTTTGCCGGGTACGACTGCTACGCCGACACGAATGCCAAGGGGCACATCCGCAACGCCTTTGAAGCAGGCACCGGCATCGTCAGCAACTGGGACGTTACCGAGCATGTCCTGGACTACATATTCCTCAAGCTCGGCATGAATGATGCGAGCGGAGCCATTGATGCTCCCGTCGTCATGACAGAAGCCGTAGCCAACCTGCCTTATTCGAGGAAATGTGAGCAGCGCTGCACAGCACGTCGTCTGTCCCTTCCTCAGCTAACGATCTACCGATAGCAATGACGGAGATCATTTTCGAATGCTATGGCGCGCCGTCTTTGGCGTATGGCATTGACTCCCTCTTCTCTTACAGGCACAACCAGGGCAACACCGGCCTGGTCGTCTCCTCGTCCTACACCTCTACCCACGTAATTCCTGTTTACAACTCGAAGGCCATGCTTGCTCAAGCCATACGGCTGAACTGGGGTGGCTACCACAGCGCAGAGTACCTCCTCAAGCTGATCCGATTAAAGTACCCTGCCTTCGCGGGCAAGCTTAACCTGTCACAGGCTGAGCACATGGTCAAGGATCACTGCTACATCTCCAAAGATTACGACGACGAAGTTCGGAGCTATCTCGATTGGACAGGTCTCGAGGACCGAGATGTCGTCATCCAGTACCCGTACACCGAGGAAGTCGTCGTCCAAAAGACGGAAGAGGAGCTCGCGCGGGCAGCAGAGCGGAAGAAGGAGAGCGGCCGGAGGCTGCAAGAACAGGCTGCCAAGATGCGCCTGGAGAAGCTCATGAAAAAGGAGCAAGACCTTGAGTACTACAAGAATCTTCAGAGCCGGCTTGCAGACGAGACCAAGAAGGAGACGCGGCGTCAGCTCGACAGCCATGACATCAAGGACGAGGCGCAGTTGGAAAAGATCATCAAGGAGCTAGAAAAGTCGATCAAGAAGGCACGCACAAAAGACGTGGGCGGGGACCCAGAGGAGGAACAGGAGCAGCCCGACTTCAGCCTTTTGGAGATCCCGGACGACCAGTTGGACGAAGCTCAACTGAAGCAGAAGCGGCTGCAGCGGCTGATGAAGTCTAATCACGAAGCTCGCGCCCGGGCCAAGGCTGAAAAGGAGGCGGAGAAGGCACGCATCGCCGAGGAGGAGCGTCTGGATAATGAGCGTCGCGAGAACGACCTGGAAGGCTGGCTGGACGACAAGCGACAGGCGCGCTTGGAGACGCTCCAGAAGATCAAGGAGCGCGACCGCCTCAAGGCGGACCTGGGCAACCGCAAGTCGCTCGCCTCGCAGATTCGCATGAAGAGCATCGCCAACCTCGCCTCGGACACGCCGACCAAGAAACGCCGGAGGGGCGGCGACGACGACACCTTTGGCGCAAACGA
This sequence comes from Albophoma yamanashiensis, assembly GCA_001600555.1. Classification (NCBI taxonomy): domain Eukaryota; kingdom Fungi; phylum Ascomycota; class Sordariomycetes; order Hypocreales; family Ophiocordycipitaceae; genus Albophoma; species Albophoma yamanashiensis. The sequence continues at coordinate 2,658,221 of BCKH01000002.1, forward strand.
CGACGACTGGGGCGTCTACCGACAGATTGCCGTCGGCGAGAACAGCGACGACGAGCAGGAGGAAGAGGACCTCGCGTCCAACCTCAGGCAGCTCGAGCAGGACCTCCTCAAGTACGACGCCGAGTTCGACTACGAGCAGACGCAGGAGGCCCAGTCCGACTGGTCCAAGTCCCTCCTCCACGCCTTCACCCGCGGGCCGCGCCCCTTCAACCCGGCCTCCCAGGCCGAGCTCAACCAGGTCCACCTCAACGTCGAGCGCATCCGCGTGCCCGAGATCGTCTTCCGCCCCTCCATCGCCGGCGTCGACCAGGCCGGCATCGTCGAGATCGCCGGCGACGTGCTCAACCAGCGCCTCGCCGGCGTGCCCAACCGCGACGACTTCCTGCGCGACATCTTCCTCACCGGCGGCAACACGCTGTTCCGCAACTTCGACGACCGCGTCCGCGACGGCCTGCGCGCGCTGCTGCCCGCCGACGCGCCCCTCGTCGTCCGCCGCGCCGGCGATGCCTGCCTCGACGCGTGGAAGGGCGCCGCCGGCTGGGCGGGCTCGCCGGCGTGGAAGCAGGCGAGGATCTCCAAGGAGGAGTACCAGGAAAAGGGTCCGGATTATATCAAGGTAGGCGCCCGTCCCTCCGCTTCCCCCAGCCGCCTCGAGCCCGATGATGCTGACCCGCTTCTCTTCAGGAACACGACATGGGCAATTCATATGCTTGATTTGGTTGGGAATCAGGGAGTCTGTGGAGAAGGTCGTTTTTCATGTATGGGATATCGGGTAGTATTGCCTCGTCTGCGCTCGTTTCTTTGTGCCAAAATAGAACCATGTTTTTGGGCCCGACCATGTCTCACGGTGGCATCAGTCACGTTTTCCGCGCAGCGCAGCGCCAGATCAAGTCGTGTCCCAGTGCTCAATTCAACTACCAGATGGGTGCTGATAACAAATCGTCTACATATCATCAGCTCGACCAACCCCCCCTTGCTGCGAGTTGAGTCGACACATCGTCGTTTCGTGCCATCGTCCCCACCCTATCTTCGTCGAAGGCGTGTCGCAGCCCACCTTGGACACCCACCCTCCCTGCGCAAAAGATATAGCAAAACCCGGAACGCCTGCAGAAATCACCTCGTCCGGCAGCCCTGCTAGATAATCACAAGTGCCTTCAACGCCGCTAAAATGAGAGCCCGAGGTTCGCAGTCAGACGGTCCTACATCTGGGTGGATCCTGGCTCTGATTTGAGTTCTGGCTCTGTCTTGAGCTGTCTATTAATCTCCTCGGCCGATCGAGTGTCCTCCTCACCGCCCTCGGCATACGGCGACTGGTTCTCGGCCATCTGCTCCTGGGCGGCAAGACCCGCCACGGCTTGGGCGACGGCTTCGAGAGGTGTCCCTGCGCCAGGGTTGCTGGCTGCTTGCTCCAGGCCGCCGGTTGCAGGCTGTGCCTGGGGCGGCGGAGCCGCGGGCTGAGAGAGGTTGATGTTTGGCGGTGGCTGAGGGAACTCGCCCTGGACATCAAGCAGTCTCGACTGTAGGTGGATGACATACTCCCTGAGCGCGTAGTTTTCCGACTGCATGGCTTTAAAGGTCTGTTCCATGTCGTTGTACTCGCGCACCTGCTGCTCGAGTTTCTTGATGTAGCCTTCCTTGCGCTGTCGGAATGCTCTCTGTGACAGCACGGGTCAGCGTCGGCGTGAAATGGACGGGAGATGGCCAGACAGTCTTACCTGTGCTGCTCGGTTCTGCGCCGCACGTTTCGACTGCGACAGCTCCCTCTTCGCCTTCCGGCCATCAGGCGAGCCGTCCAGGTCCATTTCCAGAGATGAAGGCGCCGGTGCGGGAGCCAGGGGAGCGCTCGGCGCAGGAGCCGGGGCCGGGCCAGGGCTATGGCCGGAAGGGGGGGCCATGGGCATCATGTCGGGGGTTGGTGCGCCGCGGCTGGGAGGGCCGCGGAGGTCAGGATGGATGTGCGCCTCGGCCTCCGTCTTGGAGGCGGCTAGAGCGCGAGCTGCGTCGTGTGAAGCGGCGGCCAGGTGGTCGTATCCATTCGCGGGACGCGACGAAGGCGAGTGGGACGAAGCTGCCCTCGTGTCGCGCGAGCCCGGGGCAGACGAGGAATCAGCGTCGTGGTTCTGCAAGAGCTCAAGCTGTGCGCGCAAGTGCTGCTCTGTTCAGGCGTAGGATGTCAGTGACGTCGTCATCTCGGGAGGCAATTGCAGCGGACGTGGTGCGAAGGAGTAAATGACGCGGGAAGAGCGACGGCACAGGTCGCGGCGACAGGCGTACATGAATGCGCGCGCCAAACAAACGCGAGACGGACCTCCCGCAACGGTCGCGTAGGTGGTAAGCGGCGTCAACGGTGTAAACGAAGCCGTGGGCGATGGCGATGCACCTGCAACGGCAGATTGGGACAGAGAGACGCGACGATGGGAGGCTCAATGCACAGCGACGCGACGTGCGACTAGCAAGCTCGCATCGGATGCTCACGCCGATCTCAGAGACAAAAGAAGACGAATCGCATCTACTGACCTTGGTTGCTGGCGCCCGTTGACTGCATTGCTCGAGACTTCTGACTCAGCATCGGGATGCGGAACGAGGATGACTACGCAAGAATCGAGGCTGCTGACGTGAAGAAATGGAGGGACGACGAACGGGGGACGCCCAGGGTCGACACTTGTTTGTGACTCGCTGCGCGGCAGCCGGCGGCGGGGGCGCTAGTGCGGAGACCCGGAATGGCGATTATGTAATATTCGGAGGAACCCAACACCAGCCGGCGCGGGCAACGGACAACGCACCCAACGCCAGGGCACGCAGCCTGCCTCTTGCCGGTTCGGGCAGCTTGGTGGCTGGGGGTGACCCGGAGGGAGATGGTGTTGCGGAGATTGGGAGGTGTCGAGCCGTGGACAGGCGTCGTCGACGGCTTGGTTCCGCGCGTCGCCCCAGATGCGGCCACCGAGGCAGAGCACGCCGTCCGGGAGCAACGTGCGCCGGCCAGGTGAGTCCTTTTATCACGCTCGACGGGACACAGACACCGCCAGGGTATTAGCGACAGGCTTCGTCTCGATGTTGGCGGTGATGACTTCGTCTCCCCGAAACGCGGTTTGTCAGCGGCACGACGCCTTGACAGGGAGGCTAGATAATTAGAGGCGAGCAGGGGCTACTGGGGGGGACGGAGCGGGGGCCTGGGTGGCTGCGACTGCTTCCGAACCTCGACGTAAGTGACTGTTTGCACCTACCTGCTCGTAGAGGGAGGTAGGTAAGGTGCCTTCCTTACCTAACCTGCCTTAACCTGCCTTTGGCATGCCTTCGGATGCCACAAACAACGAAGGCAGCAGTGCTCCGTGCAAGCTCCTGCGATGCCAGGGCATTTGGCTCAGTTACCGAGCATCACCTTGCCAAGGTAACTGCGAGCTCAGACAAACCCCAGCCATGGGTCGCCTGTCACGCTTACAAGCAGCATCATATGCTCCGTCGGCCGTGGCGCATATTATGTGATATGGGTGTGATACGACGCGTATGCACTTCTACTCGTAGTCTGTTTGCGTCCCACCTCTGCTGGCTCTCGTGCCTGCCCGATAGCCGGCGGCCGAAGGTGACCCATGTCCGAGCCGCAGGCTTAGAATAGAGCATCCAGGGCCCAGGACGATTGAAATATCCCTCATTGTACGGGTATTCTATGCTCTATATATACGCATCCGCACGCCCCCAGCCAGGTCTCGTACTTTGCCGCCCCAGAGGCAAGCATGTTGAGGCTCTGCCCAGTCTAGGGTAGCAAGTCAAAGGCCCTGCCAGAATGCCGGTGCTTCACGGCGAACACCAGCCGTCTGAGGGTTTGATACTTGATGATGGCCAATAAGTGGCGGTTATAAGGGAGCTTTAATCTGAAGTACAGGCGATAATGACGCTTCTGGTTAATGGGAAGTTGTTTCAGTAGCTACTAGATCGAAGAGCACGAACAAGTAGACCTATCTGGCATGCTGCTGCTGTCCGGCGCTGAGTGTCTCGTAGCCAATATCCAAACTGCGCAACCAATATAAGAAAACAGTCGCGATGTCTCCCCGTTGACAAGGAGCGGCGAAAGACCTGTCTATTCAAGCTACTTGAGTTTATGTGGCGACAGGTTTTGAAGAACTCATAGCCGCCAACACATACCTGGTACCTTATGTACGTTGCATGTGGGGCGTGGCACGGGACGTCTCATGTAATGCAGTCCGAAGCCTTAAGCCTCACTTCTCCATCTCGAGCGGTCCAACGACATCCCACCATGTCCCGCCTGCTGCCGAGGCTCCATCGCCTACCCTCATCCACAACCTTACGATTCATCCCGGCATCGAGGCGTTACATGTCAGCCATGCAACCGCGCTTCTCCTCCGGTACCGATGAGGCTACCGCCACGCCAGCTTTGACACCACTGCTCTCAACATCCGGAGGCCGTTGGACGCTGGCGTCCGAGGGCCAAGCGCTCGAGCGAAACTTCAAGTTCAAGACTTTTGCAAAGACCTGGGTAACCCATGCCAGCCCGCGCTTGGAGGCACTGCAGACCAATGTTTCTCATCCGTTGCGCAGGACTTTATGACTGCCGTGTCTCTGTTGTGCAAAGTCAAAAACCACCACCCGGAGTGGTCGAATGTGCGCTCCCCCCTGCCCGTGCTTTCGGTACGCGTGTTTCCGGCCTGACACTCGGCAGGTGTACAACACGACGTTTATTCGCTGGACGACGCATAACCCGCAAGGTCTGTCCGACAAGGACATTAGCATGGCAGCCGCCTGCGACGCCATGGCTAAGGACTTTGGAGAGCTGGAACCTGAGCCAGCCAGCTGCACGATCCGGAACCTCGCTGACAACGTGGCGACTGCTGCGGGAGACTGCTGTACCCCGAAAAAGTGAGCTTGAGCTTGGTGGAATCGCATGCACGGGAACGACGGCTTCTGGCACGCGCGCCTCCTAAGAGTAAGATACTTTTGGAACGAGTGGTCTGAGTTGTATTATTATACGTAGTCGTCTAAGCCTCCTCCCCTGGGTGTGTGCCAATGTATATACAGAAAGGATGAATTGTCGTACTCAGTTCGCACTTCCCAAACGCCATGCGAATATCACCGCTGCCCTCGAGGCCGGCATGACCGTCATTTTTGACCATTAATCTATTTCTTTTTGGTGACCTCTCACCAGTGCCCCCTTCCATCGAGATGGAGGCTGCTCCAGTGCGCCGCAGCAGCGCAGAGGTCCCGTGGGAGCTCATTGCTGCTTCTTGGCCTCCCTGATGGCCTGGAGCTTCTTCTCGCGTCTGCGCTTGTGGGCCTCGGCACCAGCCTCGGTGTCCAGGCAGTAGTCCCACCAGCGGAAGCTGGAGGCGTAGTTGCCGATGAACTTCTCGTGGTGCAAGTCGTGGTGGTCGGCACCGGCCCAGACGGGGAGGAAGTGGCGCAAGCTCCAGGGGAAGTCGTAACCGCTGTGGGCGTCGATGGCCTGGAAGAGACGGAGGATGATCCACGTGTACATGGTAATGAGGTGGAAGTCGCCCGTAATCTTGAGCAGGACGACGGGGGAGCCCACGACACCCAGGCCGAGCAGCATAGTCTCAATCGGCGACGCGTACTCGGCGGCGAGGCCGAAGGGGGCCGAGTAGGTGTGGTGCATCTTGTGGATGGCCTTGTAGAGGGGTCCGTAGTGCAGGGTTCGGTGGAACCAGTAGTGCCAGGCGTCCTCCATGATGAAGACGATGGAGATCTGGATGAACATCTTGAGCAGAGAAGGGAAGGGAACGCCGTATTCCATGCCGAAGTAGGTGGCGATGGGGTGGAAGAACCAGATCTGAGGCAGCTCGGCGGTGAAGTGGCTGACGAGGACGATGGCGGCGCAGTCCCACTGCTCCTTGAGCGTGGGGATCTTCTGGTTCTGGATCTTGTACTTGTGGAAGTAGGGGATCTTGTCCATGATCATGAACGGGAGGCAGCGGCCGAAGTAGACAAGCTCGTGCAGGACGAAGCTCATGAGACCGGTCGCGAGGGCGTCGTTGCCCATCCAGAGGTAGTAGGCCTGCAAGCTCTGGTTAGCGTCTCGGATTTTTCGCTGGGCGCGCGTGCGACGGCGAGGCAGGGTGGGAGACGTACGGCCCAGAGGCGCTCGAGGTAGTTGAGGTGAACATTGTACTTGGTCACCTCCTCGAAGACGGTGAAGTAGTCGTGAGTCTGGTTGCCCAGATGCATTGCGGTCGCGTTGCTGTGGTTGTTCGCGTCAGCGACTCCGTCGCCACGATAAGGGGCGGCCACTCGGCGGTACTCACACCATGTCCATGACGGCAGCACGTTGCGGTCCGCAACTGGAAGAGACCGCCAGAGAAGAAGAAGATGAAGAAGGAAAGGAAAGAAGACGAGCAACCAAACCAAGGCTGCGGCGGCGACTGGCGACGGGAAGATGGAATGGATGAATTAGGGGACTCTGGGTGGGGGAGAGGGAGATTTTATCGGGCTTCGTCGAGTCGCGCGCCTGGGCTTTTCGCCTCCGCCCAGTCAGGAGATGGGGGAAGCGTTCGGCCCGGGGTGCAGGTACCTCGCACCTCGCTGTGTCCTGCAGCGCCCTCACATGCCCTAGCGCTGGCGCAGCCCCCTGGCCCAGGCCTCTGCCGCGCAGTGAGAATCGCTAAGGTACCGGGGATTTCAGCGGGAGACATTGCGGTGGAGCATGTGCCGGCCAGTGGCAGCAGTGGAACGAACATGAGCCCACCCGCCGAATCGGCTTCCCGGTCTTCCGGGCTCGACACATCAGCCACTGCTGGCACCAGCATCGACTGATCACAGCGAGGGGCAGCGGGCGCTGTGGCTCGCGGACTGTGGCGAGTGTTCCACCGCCACACTGGTCTCTGGCCCAGCTCGTACTCGTATCTGGCCTCAGTGCCTGTTCCAGCGGCCGTTGCGGCAGTCGCCCACTGCGGCTGGCGCCGCCCTCGCCAGATGATCTCATCGGCCAGTTAATTGGCAGGCGCTTCGCTCTGCCAGGGCAACCACGGGATGGAGAAGCAGGACTCGCCGCTGGCTTCTGATAATTACCTCATCGGTGGTACCTCTTCCACTTCGCATCCCCTCTTGCTCTGCCTCGTCCCAGCACGTTCTGATGCCCTCGTTGCCGTCCTTGTGCCCCTCCGAAGCCCCGAACCCGAACACGAGTCCGTCAACGGGAGTGGCCCCGCCAAACGTTAGATTATCTGCGGCGCGCCTCGTTGGTTGCCGACCAACTGTCCACCGCATCGGCTCCTCCAACATCCGACTCTCCACGCGTGGTGTGATGAGCCCGGCTTGCCCAGCTGCGCGCTCCTGTCCCTCGGTCCCGCCCCCCACAAACCCCGTTCGCTCGGACAGATCGATGCCGATTGAGGCTCTTCACCTCGGCGCTAGCCCCGGCTCAAGGACGGCCGCATCCCGCTATTTCGCCTGAGCCGTCAATTATTAGCAGTAGACATCATACCATGTCTCTTGTATCCGAGTAAGGATTGCTTCCGCCCTTCGCCCGTTGCCCTACTTGCCTACTTGCCGCTGTCTCTCGGCTCGACCTCTGCCGCAACTGCTGACGCCGTCTTCGTACAGCCAGGTGCGCCGCCTGGATGCCTACCTCGACCGCCTCCCAGTCCTGTCCGAGGGTTCGTCCGACGATGGAGCTTCCGACGTCGAGGAGCACGGCTTTGCCGCCGCCGGCGCCTTTGCTGCACCGCGGTTGGACCATCTTCTCCGTATCGTGCAATCTCTGAGCACGACGTCGTCCTCGCAGCCGTTGCTCTCGGCACATCGTGTCCGCGCTCTCCTCGTCCAGTCTGGCATACCGACGGCGAGGCACCGTGCGGAGGATGAAGCTGCGAGAGCTGCATACGTCGACGGCAAGAGCGCCTATGAGAACGAGATCGAGTGGCTTTTGGTCACCAAGGCGACGGTCCAAGTCTACGGCGTCATTCTGAACGCCCTCCTGGACCGCATCATACCGCTGAGCGACGATATATGGTACTGGTCCGAGGTTCTCAACTCATACACCTACAGCAGTCTCTACACCGTGCAGACATCCCCGTTGCGATTATGGGCATGGACGCAGGACGTGTACGAGGCAAGCAGGATGCGGATGCGTTCCATGTCCATGCGGCATGCCCCGGCCGAGCTTGTCGACTCTACAGCCACGGGCGTGTCGCAGCAATGGAGACAGTTTTACGGAATTGTGCGTGACAGCATCCGGGAACGCTCCTTTGCGAACATTCAGCGCAAAGTGCTGTCCCCGGTGGCCCTTTGCAGGGCCGAGGCGCGACGGAAGCAGGCGCAGCTCAAGAAATTGAGAGAAATCACCGCCAGCGGCCTCGGCGTGCTGGTGGACGAGGGCCTCCAGCTTGGTCATGACGACGATAAAGTCGAAGTGCATGACCACCAAGACCTCAAAGGCGTGGTGGAGCGGAGCGTTGCGTTGATGGACGTGGTCCTCAAGGAGGTGTGCACTTTGGACGTGAACACGGACGACTTTGAAGATAAGGTCTTTGCTGGCGTCGAGGAGGACCCTGAGCTGTCAGTTCACCTGGAGGACAGCGTTACCCCGGATCGCCCTGCCGTCCTGGCCCGCCGTCTGCTGCGCATCATCGACAGGACCCTACCGGAACACTTCAATGCCATGCAATCTCTGGCGCAAGCCAACGGACGACCGCGTCGCCTTGTCCGGTACTGGTTGCCCACCCTTGTGGGTGTTCTCTCCTCCACCACGGTACTGCGGATCCTGGTCAACCGCAAAGCCGACATTGTCAACTGGATCACCGACTTAGGTGCTACTGTACGGGACTTTTGGTTCAACTGGGTTGTGCAACCCACGGAAAAGGTGATCAAGACGATCCGGCACGACGAGACGAGTGAGATTGCGATCATGAGCAGAGACAGCCTTAGAGCCGACCGCGAGAGCCTGGAGCGGATGGTGGTGGAGTTTGCGGTCGACAAGCCGCACTTTGCCGTCGACGGCACATCCATCTCGGATGCTCAGATCGCCGAGATAAGGAGAAAAGTCGCCGAAGGGGACGTGACGCCGGTTCTGCGTGCGTACGAAAAGGATCTGAAGAGTCCGTTTGTTGGCGCAGTTCGCGGCGACCTTGTCCGGTCCCTCCTCATCCAGGTCCAGAAAACAAAGGTCGACCTGGAAGTGGCCATGACTGGCATCGACTCGCTTCTCAAGAGCCAGGAGCTGGTATTCGGCTTCGTGGGGCTTACGCCAGGAGTTTTGGTTTCAATCGGCATGCTTCAATACTTGCGCAGCCTCTTCGGAGGCCGCAGTGGGCAGCGCCAAAGCAGAAAAGCCGGACGAGTGATTCGCATCCTCCGCAACGTCGACCGCATCCTGTCCGAAGCGAGACCCGCGGAGAACAACGTTCTATCCTACAAAGACCACGGTCTGTTGCTCTGCGAGGTACACGTCCTGCGGAGCCTCGCAGGCAAGCTCATGCCCCGAGACGTCAGGAAGGAGTTCTTGGAGGACCTCGATGACTTGGCCAACATGAAAGGGATACAAGTCCAGGCGAGGGCACTGGAACGGATCCGTTGGGCTTATGCGAGGTGGCTCAAGTGAGCCGAGCGTCGGAAGCGAAATCCATCATGTACAGTAAAGCTCGCGCCGTATAAGTTCGCTCCGAGCACCCATACAATTTGGAACAGAATAGAATCGCAAAATATGCGAGGCATGGGCCGCCGCTCTTTGGCGATTTTTCCCATGACCCTTCCACAAGGTGCCAACATCTCCCTACCTACGAGGTGGCGCCACACATACAGCACAGCGATCCCCGCGTGAGAACCTCAACGGCCATTCTGCAAGCCGACACACTTCACTGCTCGGCCTACTGACCGATGTAGTTCTTCCTATGCGCAGCATGTCCCCATACATGAAGTGACATGAGGTTCGTTTCACGATACGAACTTGACGACTATTCAACAACGAAAGACGCATACGCAGGCTCCCGCAAGAGCGATAAAGATGTATTTGCTATGCCCATGCCTGAATGCCATGCTTTTGAGACTGCTGTATTTACGAAAACTCCAAACCGTAATGCATCATCCGACTTTTCGTCACGCGCTTGAGGAAGCGTCCTACACCCTCTTGTCGCAGCCTCCCGCCTCTTCCTTTTCGCGCAAGTCCTTCAGACACGGGGCGAAGAACATTTCGCCGGTGTACACAAGGAGCACCGTCCTGGCAGCGACCATGAACCAAAGAAGGAGGACGGAGAGCGAGATTATCTGAGGAGAGCTCGTGGTCAGCAGCAGTCAGGGGCGTGGGGATGGGCGTTCGAGAGGGCTTACCATGGTGGCAATCTTGAAGAAGTCGCTGTCGAGGTTGGCAGCCAGCATGCTCGTGCAGGTCGCCCACACGCCGAGCGGGAAGGTGAACCCCCACCAGCCCATGTTGAAGGGGAAGCTCTGCGTCGTGGCGAGGCTGATGAGGGCAAACGAGACCCAGACGAGCGCGAACCCCCACATGACCAGGCCGAGGAAGACGCCGAGCACGTACAGCACCTCGGCGCCGCGGGTCGGGTCCAGCGGCGCGGCGCGGAAGATGCTCGTCTCGGGCAGCACCTTCAAGGCGACCTTGCCGAGCTGCTGGATGCCGAAGCCGCCCTGGCCGAGCGGGCCGACGGGCAGGAAGACGGAGACGATGACCTCGCGCGGCGGCAGCGAGTGGACCGTCAGGCGGTGGAAGTAGAGGGCGAGGACGCACCCGGACAGCGTCTCGCCGATGCCCCAGAGGGTGTAGGAGGCGACGAGCGTGGTGAAGGCGTGGCCGGCGTCCGGGAGCGCCTCGGCCACGATGCCGCCCGAGGCCGCGGCGACGATGGTCGGCACGATGGGCAGCAGCAGCGCGGCCGTGGTGTTCTGCAGGCCGGGCTTGTGGCGGTGCATGACGACGAAGGGCATACTAATGCACGTGGCCATGGAGAGAAGCACGTCGATCCACCAGAAGGCCCAGGCGAGGTAGACGAGCCAGTCGCCCCATTGCTTGCAGCTGAAGATCATCATGTTGATGATGGCTGCACGGCCGTTAGCCCCGTCCCCTCGTCACGCGGCGGAAATCAAGCCGTCGACCTACTTGCGAAGCCCATGGGGAAGCAGCCCAGGAACAGCGACTGGCCGGGGTGCGAGATCATGGCCCACCAGATCTCCGGGTACAGCGTGTACCGCAGCGCCGACACGACGGTGAAGGTGGCGAAGAGGCCGACGTTGGCGGCGAAGAAGACGTAGGAGATGTACTGCAGCCACTCGGCGTTGTAGGGCAGGTTGTGCAGCAGGATGGACACGATGCCCGTGCCCATGTTGACGGCAAACCAGCTGCACGGCGTCAGACGAAGCAAACACCCACGGCATGCTGGGATTCCAGAGGAGCGCGAAGGGGGGAGGACTCACGAGGGCGTAAAGTTGCGCACGATGCGTCGCCAGCCGACCTCCTCCTTGCTCTTCTGCCGGCCGCACGGCGTGGTGGCCGCGCCGGCCAGCGGCTCCGGCGCCGGCCCGGCGGACACGCTCGGCCGCGAGTCCTCGGACGCGGTTGTGACGGTCATGGCGCAGGATATGCGTTTGAGGACGCGAGCACGGCGGACACAGAGTAGCACTGCCTTGTGTTTGTGAGACTTGGAGAAACAAAAGAGAAACAAAACCGAGGTCGGCAATTGGGGTCGGTGCGAGTCGACGCCGGGTGGAGCATCGGGGGGAAGGGACGGCCTTCGGCGTCGGGTAGGGTCAGCAAGACAGTCATCGACGGCTGTGGTCGGTGCTTCCGATGACAGCTCTAGCCCAAAACGACACGGTCCTTGGTGCCTTCAATGATGCATGCACGGAGTACTGACTGGCAAGGTGATGAACTCTACTCTGTAAGTCGAGCCTCCCTTACTACGTACAATTACGGCCCCTCATGCTTGGGCTTTCCGCCGGTTTGCCTAACAAAGGAGGTTCCCTGCAGCGCATCATGAGCTGCCGCCAGGATATGACCTGTACCACGTACCGCAGTCGATCCGGGGCAGCGCACGGCACTCGGGGGGGAGACGAGCCGGTGAGCCGGCAGCCTGATCCGGCGTGGTGGCCGACTCCCGGGGGCCCCAGAAGTTTTTACGTAGTAGATTTTTTCGTCGGGCGCTCCGGTCTCGCACCCCCAGGCACGTCACAGAAGGCCACGCATCATCAATACGAGTACACCGTCTCGCCCCGCTTCGGCTCGCTTCAGCGTCATTGACGGGAATGCAATGAATTAATTGCCGAACCATCGTGCTGCTAGAGTTTGCAGCTAGTAGACTCTCGTACTGTGCAACTGTACATTTCAGCACGCCGGGTTGCAACGCACGCCGCGCCATCCTGCTGCAGAGCACTGGCCTGAGCCGCTGCGTTTCGGGCTCGCGGGATCCACTTTTACGTAGCCCCTGGCCAACCACGGCGCGGAGAACCCTCGCACTTAGTTCCGCTTTGTCGACACGAACTCATCCGATGGAAGCCATTGGCAGCGCCGGCGAAAATGTTTGTGCCAGCCCCACCGTCCAACGCCGGCAATACTATCCACCGGTGCTTCCTTGGGCTCAGGTGACCGCGGCGGCGCAGCGAAGGGGACATCGTCAGTCCCCGCAACGATAAGGAGTCGGTGCGCTGTCCACTTGTGTCTCGGGATCCCGACCATCAATCACCAAGCCTTCCATCAACCAAGCAGCATAGCATCCAGTCGTACCCTTATACCAAGAGCATCCATCCACACATCCATCATGGCCGTCGGTGTCGCCTCCAACCCCCTCTCCTTGGGCGTCAAGAACGTCGTCGGCAGCGTGCCGTCCGACCGCTTCGAAGAGCTGGTCCTGGCGTTGAAGCAGGCCCTTGGTCCCTCGTCGGGGTTGACATCCGACGATGTCGATGTTAGCTTTCTGACCCGGTTGATGGTCGAGTATGATAGCAACCCAGCGGAATGGTCCAAGTACGCCTTTGGCGATAGCAGCCGAGGTTACACTAGAAACCTCGTCGACGAAGGCAACGGCAAGAGCAACTTGGTAAGTCGTCGCCGTTGCCCTGGACATCCGTTGTATGGAAACCACAGCTGACCGCGCGTCGTAGCTGGTGCTCGTATGGTCTCCCGGCAAAGGCAGCCCCATCCACGACCACGGCAACGCCCACTGCCTGATGAAGATCCTGCGCGGTAATCTGACTGAGACCCGCTACGCCTTCCCAGAAGGCGAGGCACCCGAAGGCCCAATGAAGGTCATATCGGAGAAGACGTATAAGGAAGACGCCGTGGCGTACATGGCCGACGAGCTCGGTCTGCACCGCGTGTCCAACAAAGGCAGCGACTTCGCCGTCTCCCTGCACCGTAAGTGCCTTGCCTCTCACAGAGACACTCGTCTCCGTGCTGACCTGCAACTTTGCAGTATACACTCCTCCCAACGTAGCAAAGGAGGGCTGTCACATCTTCGACGAGAAGACGGGCAGGCGCAGCAGGGTGCCAGGCTGCCACTACTACTCAGCATACGGTCGTCTGTTGAAGCAGTAGGCAGTCGTTGCAGTGCTAGCGTTGACGAGCGATTTTGTTTGGTTTCGATTTGGCGAATTGCTTTCTCATGTAGCGTTTCCTTTTCTCTCCCCTCTCGGCCAGCTCGAGCCTGGCCCTCATGTTGGCGGCCTGCCGGGGAAGCGGTGGAGCCCGGCCATGGCAGGTTGTCGAGAAGACGAGCGACACTTTTCCTCAGTAATGATATGACAATAAGGGTAGTAAATGAAAGCCCCAAGCTCAAAGAAAGCATCCAGGAGCCCGAGATGAGTGTGGAGTGAAGTTGAAATAGAAAAGGCGGCAGGAGAGACGTCCTCGTTCCTTAAGCCCTCGCCTCTAGGAGGGCTCATCGATGGCGTGATTGACGCTAGTCCCAAAACACAGCGCACAGACCCACTGCAGAGTTGTCGGGTCACGTGAGTGCGCGTCTGTGCCGTGGCCCTTCGGAAGGCCGCTAGCTCCCAACGAGGGCGCATGGTAGGCTCGAGCCATCCCGAACACGCTAAGCTTCGCGCGTTCCACTAAGCATCCGATCAGGGTCACGGCACTTGAGACCTGGCGGCGTCACTCAGACGCCCAAAGGCATTCGGCATTCATCGATTTGCGACTTGTGAATTGTTGAAGCAGACTTCCCTACACTACGGGTAGCTTCATTCGTTCAAGCAAAAAGCGCGAAACCCTACACGCAGCAGGCAGCAAGGCACGATGCCGTGCGCGGCCAAAAAGCGAGGCGTTGACGTTATCGATCTTACTGGGGACGATGGCCATCGTGGGCCCCAGCCCAAGCGACCAGCGCTCGCAGCCAGCCAACCATCGCGATTGAACTCGGCTGTACCCGTACCCCCCAACAATGCCTATAGCGCCTCTTCGCAGTCGTCGCAGCCCGGCACGCAGGAGCCAGAATATCTCGATTTGACCCAAGATGACGACGGACCACCGACAGAGCTTTATGGGACCTTTGGTGTGGCTGAACCACCGACCAATGTTCTCAACATCCGAACGAAAGTTAACGTCACATAGACGGAAAAGTCGTCGGAGTTCGGTATTATTCGGGATATGCTTCTCCAGGAGAGGTTGTCTTGTGCCACCGAGAACCGCAGAACCAGGCATGTCGGCGTGCTGGACGGCATTGAGAGCGAAGCTTGGCTAATCGTGAATAGTACGATGTAAACGCAATCCGAGTTGATAACGTCATGTATCAGCAAATTGGGCACTTGCCTCGAAAAGTGGCTGAGAAGATTGCCCCCTACATGGTACAACCTTCAGATCTCCATGTTGCGACCGCATGACTGACATTGCCGCAGGATTCTGGTGACATTAAGCTTGAGGCGGAACTCACCGGAGAGAAGGGCATGTTCGATTGCCCTATCCGATTGTTCTTCTTTGGACCTAGTGACCCGACTGAGCGTGATCGAATTGAGAAGGCTCTCAAAGCCGACAAGCTTGTCAAGGCTACCCAGTTGAAGCAGACAAAGAAGGAGGCCGAGGCTCTACGTATAGCCACGGGCCTAAAGGGTGGCGGCACGACGAATGGTGTCGGTGGCGAGCCCGATCTTCCAGACAAGGGCGAGTTAACACTCGAAGATCTTATGAAGAAGAGTGACACTTCTCACTTTCGCAATGGAGGGGATGCTATCAAGACTCTCGCAGTTGGCGAGGATGATTTGGCCAAAATGCCCTTCGCTGACCAGCCTGCACAACTGAAGGCCACTCTCTTGCCGTATCAACTTCAGGTGAGCCCAATTACAGGATGTCTCAATTATGGGCTCTATTAACAGCATTCCAGGGCTTGGCGTGGATGACATTGAAGGAGAACCCCAAACTTCCAGAGAAGGACCCCAAGGAACTTGTCCAGCTGTGGAAGCACACTAGCCAGGGCATGTATTGGAACCTGGCGTCCGGATTCGTCAGCAAGAGTCCGCCAAAGCTCTGCTCTGGAGGTATCCTTGCAGACGATATGGGGCTCGGAAAGACGCTGCAAATCATCAGCTTGATCCTCACTGGTGGTCCTGGGTCAACCCTCATCGTTGCGCCAGTCAGTGTCATGAGCAACTGGAAGCAGCAGATTGAGAGACACGTCAAGGCGGATCAAGCCCCGAGCGTCTTCATCTACCATGGCGACAAGAAGGCGACAGCTAAGGACCTGATGCGATACGACGTCATCATCACAAGCTACGGAAGGCTCGCCAGAGAACGTGACCCCAAGGTCCAGCGCGTTCTCTTGGACAAATCCGCAGAATGGCGACGAGTAGTCCTCGACGAGGGCCACACCATTCGAAACGCAAAGACGAAGGTTGCCCTGGCCGCTTGCGAAATCAAGGCGAAATCACGCTGGGTCCTCACGGGAACGCCTATGTATGTGCTGCCTTTTGGGGACATTTGAACTGTAGACTGACAAATCCTAGTGTTAATTCCGTCAAGGACTTGCACTCGCTCGTCAAGTTCTTGCAGCTCACAGGCGGTATTGAGCAGCCCGAAATCTTCCACACGAATGTCACCCGCAAATTGGCCACTGGGGATCGCACTGGCGAGGTAGTCGTGCAAGCCCTCGTACAAGATATTTGCCTGCGGCGGAAGAAGGACATGAAGTTTGTGGACCTCAAACTGCCTGAAAAGAAGGAGTTCCTACATCGCATTGCCTTTCATCCGTCGGAGAAACGCAAGTATGATGCGTTGCTGTATATCCCCCGTTGACCCAGTTCCAAGAAGATGGCAGCATGCTGATCATGTGCTAGGTCCGAGGCTCGTGGAGCATTGGAGGAGTTCCAGTCCAAATCTTCGTCTGGCCAAAAGGGACGGTTCCAGAACGTTTTGGAACGCCTGCTTCGGCTCAGACAGACGTATGTATGAGAGATTCGTTGAAGATACGGTTACTGACATGACACAGCTGCAATCACTGGACGCTGTGTAGGGAGCGCATCGATGATCTGATGAAGCTCCTTGAAGACGAAGAAGTCGTCACGTTTACCGACAAGAACCGGGCCTTGCTGCAAGAGGCTCTCAGGCTTTATACGGAGAGCCAAGAAGACTGCGCCATCTGCTTCGAAGTGCCGACGGCGCCGGTCATCACGAACTGCAAACATGTATTCTGCCGTGCTTGCATCGCCAAGGCTATCCAGATTCAGCACAAATGCCCCATGTGTCGCAACGCTCTTACGGAGGACTGTCTGCTCGAGCCAGCACCGGAGGGCATTTCCGACGACAACTTTGACACAGACACGCAGAGCTCTAAGACAGAGGCGATGCTCCAGATCGTCAAGGCCACCATGAAAAACCCCGACTCAAAGGTCATTGTATTTTCGCAGTGGACTTCTTTCTTGAACATTGTCCAGAACCAGCTGAAATGCGCCGACATCAAGTTCTGCAGAGTCGATGGCAGCATGAACACGGACAAGCGGGACCGTGCAATTGATGCGCTGGACAACGACTCAGACACGCGCGTCATGCTGGCCAGCCTGGCTGTGTGCAGCGTTGGTCTCAACCTCGTCTCTGCCGATACGGTGATTCTCTCTGATAGCTGTAAGTCTCTACGGTCCCCGGTCGTGCCGTGCCGTCGCTGACTTTAACAGGGTGGGCACCAGCAGTCGAAGATCAAGCCATTGACAGAGTTCATCGTCTGGGGCAAACGCGCGAGACAACCATTTGGCGTCTCGTCGTAGAAGATACTGTAGAGGAGCGCGTGTTGGACATCCAGTCAGAGAAGCGCGAGCTGGTCGGGAAGGCATTCCAGGAAAAGGACAAGAAGGGACAGAAGATCAAGACTACGCGGGTGGCAGATATCAAGAAGCTGCTCTCTTGAGTCTGGAAGAAAACTCAGGCGCGACGTATTTCTCACTTTGAGGCAAGGCGTTATGGCTGGACAGATCAGATATGGAGCTGTTGCAGAGGCGTGCCTCAAGGCAGATAGATACCCATAGCAATGATCACGATATTTACTGTGTGCAGGCAAGAAGATTCTCCTCGGATGAGATATTGCTTGCGCTGGAGACTGCACGTATGTACATAGTCGACGCACCGGAAAATGACGAACACACGAACTAGGCTGCCTTGCCCCAATGGCGACCTGCCTGGTCTTGAATGAATTCAGCATGCCGGGGACAAATGGGGGTGCTCGGATTGATAACGGGGGCCCGTAGCGGGCTAGTCCAATACCCCACGCTAAAATGTGTGGAGGGGGACCATGAAAATCGCCTTTGCTACCCGGCACCGTCAACTTCTTCTGTCCAGGCTCCTCTCACGCGTTGTGTCCTGTGTAGGAACATCACCGCCTGCATAGTCAACATGGAAGTATCTCGGTGGCTGTCTGGTCTTGCAGCTGGCAGCGCCGTCGCAGAAGGTATGCTCCTCGTCCAGGTCGCCGTGTCGCATCCTAACCGTGCTAGACCTGCTCGAGCTGTGGCATGTCCACCGCACGCCTCTTATCCTATGCGCACTCGCAATCCTCGTCTCGATTCGAGTCTACTTGCACAGATACGAAGAGAAGCAAGATTTGGTTGCGCTGCCAAAGATATACAAGGAAGATGCGCCAACTACCGCATCAGCGCAATCGTCGCCGACCCCGCCGGCCGAGAAGACTGCTCTGAAGTCGAACGGGCCGCGCCGCATCAAAGGAGGCATCGCGAGGAAGCCGTCGCGGGAAGAAAAAGAAGAAGTTGACCTGACGAGGCCGGTAAAGGTCTTGGTCTTCTTCTCTTCCGTGACGACCAAGACGGACACCATCGCCCGCGACTACATGAACAAATTGGAAGCGGCCACGGAGCAACTCGCTCAAGACACGAAACGCGAATTTCTCAAACCAGAGCTACACGACTTGTCGGAGATCGATTTCGAAGATTTCTTCGTCTCGCCGCCAAAGTCCACGGACAACGCCGTCTTCTTCTATCTCTTCCTCCTACCAAGCTACAACATTGACACGATCAACGATACTCTCCTGCAACACATGGAAGAGACCCACCACGACTTTAGAGTCGACACCGAATCCCTCGCGCCTCTGCTGGGATACTCTGTCTTCGGGTTTGGCGACAGAGAGGGCTGGCCGGACGAAGCAGAGGGCTTCTGCTTCCAGGCCAAGGAGCTGGACAAGTGGATGTCGAAGCTGACGGGCCGCAAGCGAGCCTACCCCATCGGAATGGGCGACATGAAGAGCGACCACGCCGAAAGATTCGAGGAGTGGGCGGCTGGGGTCCATGAAATCATTGGCCAAGCCGCACTGACGGGGACCCTGGGTGAGGGCGTTCGCGGCAGCGGAGACGCCTTTGAGAGCGACCAAGAAGACGTCGCGGATGAAGACGACGGCGAAGTGCTGTTCGACGATGGCGAAAATGACGAGGCACCCAGAGCGCTGGAAGACCTCGAAGACCTGGGCAAAATGATCCGCACGTCTGACAACGATGGCAACAAGACACGACAGAAGGCGCCACTTGCTGTCGACTATACTACATACGGCTCTTCGAAGAAGACGAAGGCTCAGCCTCAGGCCCCAGTCGTGAAGGAGATGGTGGCCAAGAATTCCCCCACCTACGCCGCGCTGACGAAGCAAGGCTACGCCATCGTCGGATCTCACTCCGGCGTCAAGATATGCCGGTGGACCAAGTCTGCGCTCCGTGGCCGAGGTAGCTGCTACAAATACTCATTGTACGGAATCAACTCGCACCAGTGCATGGAAACGACGCCGTCGCTCTCCTGCTCCAACAAGTGTGTTTTTTGCTGGCGGCACGGCACCAACCCGGTCGGAACTACCTGGCGCTGGGTTGTCGACCCCCCTGAGATGATATTCGAGGGCGTCAAGGAGGGCCACTACAAGAAGATCAAGATGATGCGAGGAGTCCCGGGCGTTCGAGCCGAGAGATATGCCGAGGCACTGCGAATCCGCCACTGCGCGTTGTCGCTAGTGGGAGAGCCCATCTTCTACCCTCACATCAACGAGTTCCTGGCCATGCTGCATGCGGAGCGAATCTCGTCGTTCCTCGTCTGCAACGCGCAGCACCCTGACCAGCTCGCAGCGCTGAAAGCTGTGACGCAGTTGTACGTGTCCATCGACGCGTCAAACAGAGAGTCGCTGCGCAAGATCGACAGGCCACTCCACCGAGACTTTTGGGAAAGGTTCCAACGGTGTCTGGATATCCTGCGAGAGAAGCGCTTCCGGCACCGGACGGTCTTCCGCCTGACGCTGGTCAAGGGCTTCAATGTCGAGGACGAGGCCGAGGGATATGCCCAGCTGGTGGAGCGGGGCTTGCCCTGCTTCGTCGAGGTCAAGGGCGTGACATACTGCGGCACGGCCACTTCATCCAACGCCGGCCTGACCATGTCCAACGTCCCGTTCTACTGGGAGGTGTGCGAGTTTGTCAAGGCTCTGGAAAGGCGTCTCCACGCCAGGGGGCTCAAGTACGGCATTGCGGCCGAACACGCCCACAGCTGCTGCATCCTGCTGGCGAGCGAGCGCTTCAAGGTCGATGGGAAGTGGCACACGCACATCGACTACAAGCGGTTCTTTGAGCTCCTCGAGGACAGGGGCCCAGACGGCGACTGGACGCCGGAGGATTACATGGGGGAGCCGACGCCCGAGTGGGCACTATGGGGCAACGGGGGCTTCGACCCGCGGGATGACAGGGTGGACAGGAAAGGGCGGAAGATTGAGAATGTTGTCGTACGTGAGCAGCCACCCGGCGAGGTCTGGTGAACTGCTTGAGCGATCTCTTGGCTCCATACCGAAGAGGCAAATGAGAACTTCCAAGTCGCGAGAGACGAGACACAAGAGCTCGAGCGTGAATTTTGATGTTGTTGCGGAAACGCTACCATCGTTGCCTTTCCTAAGCCCCACCCACGGCGGTATGATCCTACCGCATAACTGTTTACACAAAGCTCTATCCGAAGTTTGAAGAGCGACTATATGGTACATAAGAAGGCCGTCGGAGCCACCTACAAACGTTGAACCCCGGAATGGTAGTCAAGCTGGTATTGTCGAGTTGAGTGTCCGGAGCCCCCTTTCCTTTTTGGAATTCTCACAGCATCAGTGCAGAGAGGGATGTCGACTTGCACTGACGCTTGCTGCCAGTTTAGTCGAGGCCGACGTTGGGGATGTCGCCGAGGTTGATGCCAGGCGAGCGGGTGCGGATGTCTAGGGAGGAGTCGTATGCGATCATCTCGGCCAGAATGTCTAGTATGGGCTGGCAGGTGTGTTAGCAAGTCGCCGGGACGGCCTCAAGCTGGGATATGGCGCTCACCTTGGGCACGGTGCTGTCGTAGATCTTGATGAGATCGCCAGGGGCGGGGTACACCTTCAGGCCCTTGTAGAAGGCAAGGGCAGACTCGACAGCTTTTGAAGCTGTTGAGCGTATTAGCACCGCTGCGACTTCGGAGCCATGAAAGGGGGGTGGAGATGCATACGATCAGAGCTCAGCATCTCGCCGGACATGACCTGCTCGTTGAAGTAGGCCTCGCGCTCCTCCACGCCGGCGGGGAAGCCCTCCTCCTTGGCCTCATCCACCTTGCGCTTGATGGCGTCCCGTTGGCGCCGCGTCGACTCCTCGGCCTCCTCCTTCTCGGCGCGGGCCTGGCGGCGCTCGTTTCTCCTCAGGGTACGGCGGAAATCGGCTTGCGAGCGTCGGCGGTAGTCGAAGAAGACGGCATATCCTGCACGGCGCGGAAGAGGAGATGCATCAGCGACGCTGCACGGGAAGCCTGCGGCTGCAGGGTGATGGGGGAGGATGGGCCCCAGGGAGGGAGGCCGTCGCACGTACCAACTATGGCGGCCGCGGCGGTTGCGACGGAGGCCGTCACGAGTGTCGATGTCTGCACCATGATGACGGTTCTGGGGCGAGCCAAAGAGTCGTAGAATGCGTTCGCCGGAAGAGCGAGGTCTCAGGGTGATGCGGAGCTGAGCAGGGATGGCAGAGGGACGTCGTTGTCCGGGCGGCGTTGCGGTGCACGACGGCGATGAGAGCTGCAAGCTTGCTACGAGAGCCGACCGATTTTTTTGACGACATCAGGCCGGCACGGGCGCGCTGGAGCACGGAACATCGATTCCGCGACTGCCGGCAGAATGTCGGGGGAACCGGGAGCTTCAGCTGGTCCGCTTCGCGCCAGCTCAGCTGTGCCCCTGTGACTGAAACACTACGGCTACAGCCACCTCCACCGCGCCTGGGGTGCCGCGCAACGCAATCGACTTGATGCCGTGAGGTGCCTTGGACCAGCATCGCACTGCCGCGACACCGACCGGTCTAGTCTGAGCGCCCCGTGCCCCGGCAACATGTCTGAAGAGCGCAGCAAGATATCGCTGCGGAGCGGGCCCAAGCGAAAGGGCCGCCCGACGATAAGTGCGCCGCGGCAGATCTCGAGCCCCCTCCCGCAGGGCGACTCCCTCAAGGACGGCGCCGCCGCCGCACCCATTGAGCCAGTTCCCAGACCTCGCCCACGGGCGGCGCCGACGGCAGGCGGGAAGGTGAGCATCCCCTCGCGTCGTCGCCGTGAAGCTGGATTGGCCCCGCGACTAACAGCCCTCAGACGTCGGACCTTGTGAAGCAACGGTACTCGACGCGGTTCAACAACCTGCCCGCCGACTTTAGTTCTTTCGCCCCTCCAGTTCCCGCCGTGCCTGCTCTTCAATACGAGCCCAAAGACCGTCGGCCTCCACCGTCCCGCGCTGGTGCTGCGCCCGTCGTCGACATCAAAGCCCTCCGGGATCCCAACCTCGTCCCGGACCAATTCGTCTCAGCTGTGCTGGGCGACGCCACGGAAGACCAAATCCACGAATTCGAAGAGGCGTTGCGGAAACTCAAGGGCCGCGCGGCCACGGACCTGCAGCAGAATGTTCTGCAGAACCGGACGCAGTTCATCAAGATCAGCAAGGAGGCCGAGAAGCTCAAGGGCGAGATGAGAGCGCTCCGAAACCTCATGACGGAGTTGAAGACAAACACCACGGCTCTTCGGGCGGCGTCGATGAACAACGACGAGCCGGCCGCCATGCCCGGACGGGCCTCCTTGAGCAAGCGGGACAAACGGAGCTCTGTCGCGGATAGGAGCGCGCTCTGGAACTCGCAGATGCAAGCGTTGTACAAGAACGTCGAGGGCTCGCAGAAGTTCTTGCCCAATGCCGCCGGAAGACACGTCGTTCAGAACGCCGGACCCTGGGTCGAGCTGGACAACGCGACATACAAGTCCCGGCGGGCGATGCAGATCTTCTTGCTCAACGACCACCTCCTCATCGCGTCTCGGAAGAAGCGGAAGGCCGACGCGCCTAATGCGGACGCGCAGGGGCCCATGATCAAGCTCGTGGCGGATCGTTGCTGGTCTCTGCTGGACATTGAGGTTGTCGACATGCCGGGCACGGGCGATTCGTCGAGCGGCAGGAACAAGCTCGCGGACGCAATCATGGTGCGGGGCGGGGGGCAGGAATCTTTCATCTACCGTACAGAGAAGCCCGAGGCTTCCGAGAAGAAGACGCTGCTGCTCAACGTTCGAAAGGCGGTAGAAGAGCTACGGAAGGGCCTGCAGTCGGAGATGGAGGCCAACAACAAGGCTCGAGAGACCATCAACTACTTTGCGTCGCGGGACCCGGGCTTGCTGCAGAAGACGGAGCTTCTGGAAACACTGTCCGACATCAAGGACATGCACATCGAGGTGGATGGCAAGCAGCAGAATCTACGATGGGTCGAGAGCCAGATGGACGAGCTGGACATTGACATCGCCCTGCAGCGAGTCGAGACTTCGGTGGCACGGGTGGAGAAGCTCAAGGCCCTCGCCAGGGGCCTCAAGAGCAACGTGGTCGCGCAGGACTTTATCAACTTCAAGGTCGAAGAGAGATCCACGAAGCTGGCGGGCATCATCGTCCGGGACCTGGAGTCGACACACAGCCAGCAGATGAAGACGAAGCGCAACGTCAGCTGGCTGGCTCGGCTCGGCTTCGAGGACCGAGCTAGGGAAGCGTACCTCGCAGCCAGAAGCGACATAATCCGCAAGAGAGCAAGGTGCGTATCGCGGTATTTCTTGTCCAACGACGATGCTGACCCTGAGCAGGCAATGCATATTCCAAGGCGACCTCCACCTGTACATCTGGCAGCTCTCGTTTGTGTACTTCACCATCATCCACAACACGGTGCAGTGCTTCCAGAGCTGCTTCCCGACGCCCATGATGAGCGCGTGTGTCAAGTGGGCCAAGGAGGCCGTGGAGGCCTTCAACGTGATCCTGGCGAGGCAGCTGAGCAGCACGGAGCGCGGCGGTCCTGTTTGGACGCAATGCATGGAGAGGGCGAAGGAACACGCCCAGAAGCTCTCCGAGGTGGGGCTGGACTTCAAGAACCTGGTGGGACGGGACCTGAAGGACGTGTCCGCAACTGCCGCTGTTGGCGCAGGCGACGAATCGGCGTCGCCGGTGGGATTAGGGCTGGCTCAATGAGGACCATGATGATGACGACGATACGCTTTCAGCGATGTTGCGGCGCGAGCGATGGCAATGAGGTGAAGAGGAAGCGATTTGTGTCAACGAGAATGAACTGCAATCTGAGTAGTAATTAGTCTTCTTACTCTTCTAGGATTCAAACGTGGCAGCCTCTCCTCTGTCATGTTTACCTGTTCTCTTCCTTCATGTATCTGTGTCTCCTCTTCTTCCTAAGTAACAGCAAGCCGAGGAACCTAGCGAGGGTCCGTTACACCCACCTCCCGATTCAACTTGTCTGCGGACCCAGTCTTCAGCTTGCTTCGAATCCTTGGGAACAACGTGGGCGCGGATGAGGTAGGCCGTGTAGCGTCGCGGTTCTGACAAGGAGCATCACTTGAGGCTGGTCTGACGTACCTAATGCTGGCAGTCCGCTGAGAGTGCATGATATCGTTTGACAGTATACCTGCTCACAACGAGCTCACCGAGCTCACGCCCGTTGACGGAGTCTCACATCCTCAGAGAATTTCATACTACGTATACTCTCGAGGTCCTAACACCAGCCAGTAAGTTTAGATGCCACTTGCGGATCCACACACGCTTGAGCCAGGGACAGCTGATATTGCATGACGGCAATATCGTAGGACTTCTTAGCATACACCACAGATGCCACACCGGTAGCAAAGCTGACAATAGTCAGAATGGCGACGGCGGCCGCTACCCAGAAGGTCGCGAATTGGAGAGCATTCTTCCCATTCTGCCACCAAACAAATTGTCGCACCCCGACTGGCTCTTCGTCCAGCACCTCGCTGAGCTTCTCCAAATTGTGGCGCCAGATCTTGTACTTGTCCAAGTCTAGACAGCGTCGTCGGCCACAGTTGCCAAGGCTTGCAAAGTTCTTTTTGTGCTTCTTCAGAAACCGGTCTGTCCGACCCTCGCCGAGCGGAAAGAGAAGGTTGAGAGTGTCGATTGCCTCTGAGACCACGGATTGTGGTAAGGCCGTCTGGTCCCCAGCGAGGCCATGGTTCCGTAGGCAGATCTTGTGTTCATACACCTTGACGTTCCTGGCCGTCTTGTCAAGCATCAAATGCTCCAGGAGATTGCTGGTCCACAGCACGGTGTAATCATACTCCGTGGCGAGCTTCTCAATGGTCAGGTCAATCTGCAGGTTTTCTTTCGTTCCCATCCGTGCCTGCTCGTCGACCTGGAACCCTCTCTCCAGCAGATCATTTAGACTTTGGTCGCTGTTCCATTGTAAACAGCCAGGCAGTAGCTGCGTAGGCTGCGGTTGGATCTTCACGTTCAGCCACAGGCCAGTGGCAAGATTGACTGACTTCGAGATGGCAGCATCCGATGGTGCTCTGGCGGCGAACATTCGCTTGACAGCGTCCAAAGTGCTCTTCCTTGATGAAAATCTGTGCGACCTGACTGTCTCGATGATTCTGAGTATGTCGTCGGATGTGAGCGGATGGATCTCGTGGGCTCTGTCGTCAAATGCTCTGAGCTCCGCGTTCAGAAACGACAAGAACGAATTGTATTCTTCCAGCGAGTAATCCCATTGATCCGCCGCGTGTGGCCAGATGGCTTGGATTTTGTCGACGTCAGTCTTCATTGTCCGTAGGCAATGGAATATGTTGAAAGAGCCGGTTCAGTGAGAACCCCCTGGGACGTGTTTTTACCTCTTTTGCTCCGGCCTAAAACCCGAGACCAACAATGCTTGTTGGATGCGCGTCCTGCAGAGTACACGTACAAGTATTCCGTGGCAGGGACCTTTGAAGCGGGCGGCACGGGCGGTCAGGGCAACCAGGGTAATAAATACTACAGTACACAATACTCTGTGCCCCGCGATAAGCCTCCTCGATATATTTGACTGGACAATGCCTCAGCTTCATCTTGCAACCAGCAGCCGATTGGGCCACGCCCAGCCCCTCGCAAGCAACAGCGGTAACCCGGCGCTTTAGTAATTCTTACAGCCCCCCCCGGCTTTCACCCAGTGCAGCACATTCTCTCAACCGTTCGACAAGATCAACAGCACAAGCCTTCAGGGCTCGACGAATTTGCATTGATAGTTTGAACCATAACATATCGCCGGGCTTCGACGGCCTGCATCGCATCCACTTCCCGACATGGCGGAAGCACTCACCCCAACCCCAGGACTGGTCTCTTCAAGAGACGCCGCTGTCCTGCCATTGACGCTGCGAAGCGCGATGAGCCCCAACTCTGTGGCATTAGACAAACTCAGGCGCTTTGGTGAACACCGCGATTTGGTCTATGCACCCTCGTCCGCCGAATACTTGACAAAAGAAGACCTCGACAAATGGAACGGCAGAAATGGCCAACATGGAATACAGCATCAACTAAATATTGACCTCGACATGATCCGCGGCAGAATAAGGAAGAAGTGCTCGGAGCGGGGTGTTGAGGCTATAGTTGGAATGCCCGAGTTGCGAATGATTGGAATTATGAGCTCGACAGACGTGAGAGTCCCGCTGAAAACAACAATCTGGATATCATGCACCAATAAAAAGACTACGCAACATGTGGTGAAGCATCTAAATACGCTTCGATGGCTAAGAAATACTACAGAAAAGCTCGGCTGGAGACTCGAAGTCCGCGTTGATTCTTCCCCTGTCTTTATGGCAGCGAAGTATTCCGTCTCGTTGGACAAGCTCGGCCGCGAAAGCCCTATTCGACTCCGCAACGGCTGTAGAATGTTTCTTCACGTCGAGGTACCCGATGACGACAGCTCTGTTTGCGGCACATATCTTTGCACCACCGTCTTGAACGAAGAAGATGAAGCCAGCCAGCAATTTTCCAGACTCGGCGGCATAATTGACATGGATGGCACAAAAGTTATGCTGACTACCGCACATGTTGTGTTGAGCCACATTTTAGCAGACCTGCCCGCACCGGAGTTCAAGTCCTCGGATAATTCGATGTCGGACGGGTCGATATCCGATGAGTCGATGTCGGAATCGATTTCCGATGAGTCGATATGGGATGACGACGGTCACCCAGCCGTCGGCAGTTTTGTGAGCTACGTCCCAGGACAAATTGAACATCCGCCCCTAGAGCAAGATGAAAGCCGTCTGGGGTACAGGGACCCTGATACCGTATCAAAATGGGAACCAGTCTCCTTCGCAGGCCCGATGAATTTTCTCGGGCGAGACGGGAAAATCCTAAGCAGCCAACTCGCCGGCTACCAAGCTAAATGGCCATATCCGATCAGCGACTTCGCCCTGCTTGTGATGCATTGTAACTCAGCGGAGAACACTTATAAAGACGCAACGCATCCAACTTTTGTGAGTAGTTTGCCAAAGGAGGCGGACTTGCGAGGCCTCTCGGTCAAAATCCTTGTGGACGACAAGAGACCAGAGACTGGGTTTCTCCTCCCTCAAACATCAGCGATTGAGGTTCAATCTGTCTTTCTGGAAACCCGAAAGGTCGAGCTGAGTAGACCACTAGGTGCATGACTCTCACCTGTTTCCTAGGGAATTTCAGTTTCTGACTTCAAAATGGCATAGCGAAAGGCACCTCGGGAGCTTGGGTTGTCCAAGGTGACACGCTTCGCGGTATGGTTATTGCAGCGTACGAGCGTGAACCTTTCGCGCATATGATTGAGGTTGGCAAGTTGTTTACCGACATCCGGCAATCGGATGACAACATCTCGAGTATTGATCTGCCTCCGCTAATACAGTAAGATTGACTAGCTGAAACGAAGTATTTCTCTCTTGCTTACAACACGATTATAGTACGACACCACTACACAAGGCAGTCTTGAGCGAAAACATTGGAGAAGTCGAAAATTTGCTGAAACGGGGCGTTCCCGTCTCTGTCGTGGATGATAGAAATCTAAGCCCGCTTGCTCTGGCGGCTGAAAAGGGGCATTACGCTATTGCTGAGCTTTTGCTCGATGCCGGAAAAGCCAATCCTGAATCAAAGGACAAGAGGGGTCAAACTCCGCTGTTGGCTGCAAGTCAATCTGGCCACGCAGCCATTGTTAAGCTGCTGCTCGACACTGGCAGGGTCAATCCGGATGTTGTGGACAACAAGGGCCGAACACCGTTGCTGGTGGCAGCCGAGAATGGCAGCGAAGCCATCGTCAAGCTGCTTCTCGGAACCGGCAAGGTCAATCCGGACTCGAAAGATCGCTGTAATTGCACTCCGTTGCTAGCTGCTGCTAGGAAGGGCAACGAGACTATAGTCAAGCTACTGCTCGAAACTGGCCAGGTCAGTCCGAATTCGGCGGATTTAACGACTGGTTGCACACCATTGCTAGGGGCTGCCGAATCGGGCAATGAAGCCATCTTTAGGCGGCTGCTCGACACTGGCAAGGTCATTCCGGACTTGTGGGACTTCGCAGATCGCACGCCATTGCTAGCGGCTGCTGAGAAAGGTAGCGAGATTATGGTTAAGTTACTCCTCGACACTGGCCTGGTCGATCCGGAATGGAGGGACTTCAACGGACGCACGCCATTGCTAGCGGCTATCGAGAAGGGCAGTGACGCTGTCGTCATGTTACTACTCGCCACTGGCAGGGCTCATCCGGCATCAAGGGACACACGAGGTCGCTCGCCATTACTGGTGGCTACCGAGAAGGGCACTGAGGCTATCGTCAAGCTACTTCTCAACACTGGCAATGCCGATCCGAACTTATCGGATAACGAAGGCCGAACACCGTTGCTAGTGGCTGTCGAGAAGGGTAGTGAAGCCATCGTCAGGCTGTTGCTCGACACTGCCCAGGCCGATCTGAACCTATCGGATAATGAAGGCCGAACACCTTTGGTAGTGGCTGTCGAGAAGGGC